>CAMOHE010043605.1:34245-66073 GCA_946598075.1 Artocarpus hirsutus | reverse complement strand
TGTATGTTTCTATCCCTTAAATCGGTGTACTTTCTACGTACCGTTGGCTAGTCCCTCAAAAATATCTATTTATGCATATAGATTATAATCATGTTGAAAAATCTAATTTACTCTTCCAGTAATATTCTAGCGAGATAAATTCAACGATAAATTTCGTTTCTTGAAGCACTTAATTACACTACTTAATTTTACAGTGGTATAGTGCCTCTAATTTCTTATCTTTTTTTTTTTTTTCATCGAATAAGGAAGTATAAACTGCCTTTCACTACTATTACTATACTATATTATTGTTCTTGTACGCACGTACCATAAATGCTTCCGTAGAAGTTTGGTGAAAAACTCACTTTTTGAAAAAAAAAAAAAAAAAAAAAGAAAAGAAACACACAGCAGCCAGACAGGGCTGATGGCTGCTCCTTCCATGAAGCTACGTCCATGCTTTGTTCACAAGCTAGTACCAAGTACTGTGCCTCTCCTTTGCCACGCAACGTACGTAGTACTTTCCATTACCAATGTGGAAAAGAACAAACTAGCAAACTAAAAAAATAATCTGCAAGTCATGTTAATAGGTCGTGTTTGTGACAACCTTTTTAGTAATCGTGACATAAAATATCAACCTAAACACGACTTATTTGTCAAACATATCAAAGGATGTCAACCTAAACACGACCCATTTAATAATCATGTTAATTGTGTTAACTTACATAACCCATTTAAATTTATATATTAAATAAATAATTAATATAATTATGACTTATTTAACATGATTATGATACATATAATAGATATATTGATCATTTTATCATTTATGATTATATTACAAACAGATTTTTAAATTTATAATATTTATATTTAATAAAAGCAAGTAGAGTTTCTTTATGTATCATATAAACTTTATATATATATATATATCATATAATTAAGTTTCAAATAATATATGTAGTTAATTGTATGAATTGTGTTGTGATTTTCTACCCTAACCCAACTCATTTAATAATCGTGTTAATCATGTTAACCTGTTATTGACCCAAACTCATTTATAGTAAACCCAAACCCTCTAACTTTGTGTAGGTTTCGCATTGTGTTGTTGTGTCATGACCCAAATTGCCACCTCTATAAATTAATATAAATTCAAATCATTATACATTGAATTGAGGCATTCGTGATAAGGTGGAAAGAGCTAAATGAATTAGAGGAACTCCAACCACACATTCTTTCAATCCGTCATGTAGTATTTGGGTTCGTTTGAAAAGCAATTTAGAAAAACAAAGTTTAGTTTGCTACATTATAAAGTTCTCATACACTACAGTGAAAAGCAAAAGTTTGCTATAGTGAAAAGCTCTCACATACTATAATTTTTAAGTTTCAATTAATTTCTCAAACACATTCTTTGTTTTATAAACGGCAATAGTAGGGCCATTTCTATATTGCTTAATACAATCTCGCGTGGTACATGAATTGTTATTTCTCTGATAAAAATTTAACTATGCAACTATTTTTATAAAGATCCATCAATAAAAAAAATAGACAATTCACATAGGGGCGGAGCCACTTACAGATGAGTTGCGTGAGCAACTGTCTTCTTGAACTTTTTTCTTTTAATTTTGTATATGAAACTTATGTGTTGCCTTGAAATTGTATCCCCCTTCTCCCCTAAAATTCTACATCTCTTTAGTTGTCCCATTTCATAAGTTAAGTCACACCTCTGTCCTCTAGACTAATAATTTTTCTAGCTCCACTTCTAATTTATATGTCATGTCAGTTGTAATATTATAAAAGTTGGGACCATGTATATGTATATTAAATTTTGTGTATACGTCTCAATGAGACCTTTGTAAGCTAGCTAGGCTAACAATTAAAGATCATCACGTGGGACTTAATTATTAACAATTGCAGCAGTACTCTCCAGCGTTGAGGACAAACCTTGGGCCAGGGATGACCTAATTGTTTGTATGTATTGCTTGTGTATGTGTGAATATAGACGCACACATATTGCATTGCAGAAGCACAGGAGAATGCTATTGTAAATGAGGAGGGCCAGCTTGTAAGTTTTCTTCATCTCAAAATTAACCAAGATATTTATTGCTAACCCTTATTGTACAAGCTCTTTTTGTGTCACGTTTTTCCCATGTCGCGAGCTGCCAGCACTTTTAAAAAGTCGGTAATATGTAATGTATTTACTAGCAAACAAAAGAAAAAAGTTTATAGTGTAATATTTATTGTTGCCAAGAACTTCTAAAATAGGCAAATTAACAAGTTTGGTTATAATTCAGTACTTGGTGAAAGAAAAACTTCTACATATATAGAAATAACAACACCCAACAGTGATCTCTCAAGAAAACGACTTAAAGGCAACAATCTTTTGTAATCTTTTTTTTGGGTAAAGATGCAACCCTTTATCGAAAAACGCATTTGACACAAGTTTGTTGTCGTTTGCGTAAGCTTTTTCTTTTCTCTCAGGGGAAATATTGCTCATTTCACATTCATACCGTCGCTAGCTACTTGTATGATCAATAAAGCGTTAGAAGATAGTACACGCAAATTCCTATTAATTATCCGTATAAAATTGGCTAGAAACCTGTTTTGATTAAGTACTCGACCAAATATAAACACGCATACAAAAGTACAGTTAAAAAAAACGTATTAATAACTTGATTACACTAGCTAGGAATTTAATTCTCTTTGATGCTGCTATAATTTGCTTGAAAATTTATATATATATATATATATATATATATATAAACCATTTTTTCTATTATTCTGCATCGATAAAAAGGTTATTGCACCCATGTGAATGTGATCTATCATTTTTGTTACTAGTTTTATTACCTTTTCTTTTCTTTTTTTTCTTAGAAGCATATATATATGTACTTTCACTTGATCAGATTATACCTACATACATACATTCGTACATACATATACATATGCATATATATATATATATATAGACACTTTACAAAGAAAATATCCATAATCATGTATCTTACTTGTCAAGAATTGGTTTACGAATAATTTATTTTTTTTGCTTTTTTAGCAGCTGTTTCACGATCCGTCTTATCGAATCCGTCATAGTCGAATCTATCAAATGAAAAAAGAGATATGCGCTACATATATATTCTTATGGCGTATACACATTCAAAAAGATGGGGGTAAAAGATAAATGAAATATTCTATTATGAAAAAGAGAAAAGAAAAGATGAGGACTAATCATATTTTGTATGTATTTCTCTTTGATTTGTATGCCGGCTGGGTGGCAAAGCCCCCAAACATGTCTGCATCCCAAATATTTATTTTGTGAACTTAAAGCCAATAAGTACTCTCTCAATTAATCATAAAGCGACCGCATACGCTATTTAATTTACAACTAACTATATCTTAATAATAATTTATTTATTCAAGAGAATTATGCATGAGCAGCATGGCATATATGTATATATATCTTGGCACAACACCCCAGTAACCAAATTCAAGCTGGTACTTTTGTTCGTATATTAAAAAGACTAGAGGAATATATTAACTTGCCGATTAATTATTATAAAGCCACCAATTATGAGGTTGGATTAATTAAGAGAAAGGTATAGTTAACAAGTCGCTAATGGCCAAGAGATTAAGCATACATATTAACCGCTGCAGAGACGACGTTTGGGAAAAAGAACCAATGGCCAACGTTGTTGATAGGGGGCTTTCCTTTTAATACTTAACTTGACCTATCTTTTCCATGTATAACATGATAGATATAATCAACTATGAATTAGACAAGAGAATATTCTCACATTTGCACTAAACTGCAAAGAGAGCTCCGTCTCCATGTAATAATAAGTAGAAATAGAGAAAACCCCCTATAGATGAGCATGCAATTAGTATACTGGCATGGTCCAGAGCAAAAATTAAAAAAATAAAAAGTATATTGGTATGGTGGTAGGACTCCTTTTTTAACATGTACTTCACTAGTTGATGTTAAGTTGTGAGTCCTAATATTTTCCATGGTAATTATTGTCTCATACTTGTAATTTTAATTGTCGTAATTTTTTTTATATATATAATGGGGAGTGCTAATTTTAGGATTAATTGGAAGGGTTAGAAAAAACATAATGAGACTGAAAGATGTACCATTTTCTATTATAAACTTCTTTTATCATAATAAATTATTGTAATGACTAAAAGTAAACGTAACATTTACATGCAAATATTAATTTTCTGTGTTCCTATAATAAGTTTTTCTTTTGGGATTTTACTGCTCTCAATAATACATAAAATTAAGATGCCTAATTCTTAACATTCATTCGGTGGTATTTTTTAATCTACCTTTAGATGATAAGAAAAAAGGAACCCTTCAAAAAAAAAGAACAAGTTGAACTTGGATGATCACAAGTTACATGGTCATTAGTTGTAGCGTTTTAAACTTAGAGGTGTCATTATTTGATTCATAATTTAAACATATTTACTGCAATAGTTTTTTTCTGACAAACAATTTTCATTTCTGCTTGGAAAACCAACTAAACATGCCAATAATCTCTACATTTATAAACTGAAGGACATATCACTTGCTTTTAATTTTGAGATAGCTTATCCAACATGGTAGAATGCACTTACTTTGAAACCATGCATGAAAGAAATTGGCCGTGAGCATATATATAAATGGGTTGATCATTTGTACGTTTTTCAAGTATTATACAGCACAAGAGAGAGAAAGTGTAACGCCCTAAAAAAAAATTAATTAAGTGGTTTTAGTGTGTAAAATGGTGAGTTAGTGTGTCAAATTATAATTTGAGCCTAATCTAAATATTTTGCAATGATGTTTTGATAAATTTGACTTTTAAATTAATTTGATTATTTTAATTTGTTATTTTGAATCTTTGAAACAAAACTATTTGTTAAAAGCCAAATACATCCCACTTAAAAACTGTGTATCGCACACAGCTTTTTCGTGTTGGTTTTACTCTCCTCTATTTAAACTCTCTCTGTCTCCTCTTCCTTCACTCTGTCACGCATTCTCTCTCTCTCTCTTGTCTCTCTCTTCCCTGCCTCCCTTTCTCTCTCTTCTTTTCTTAAAATTTTGAATCAAAAATCAAGCCAAGCTTCGGCTTTCAAAGGATTGAAGGCTCGGGAACGTAATTTAACAACCATAAACACGATTCAAGGATCGAATCAAGGTTAGTTTTTAAAATTTTAAAACTTTTTCAAAATTTCAATTTTCTTTGTATTTTAAAATCTAAGCTCGTTTAAGCTTAGAAAACCTTTAATCTAAGTTAGAAAAAATTATAATAACTAAAATCTAAGTTTTGTTTAATCAAAAATGGATTTAAATCAAGATTTTTTATTTTTCTTCATTTTTCTTCAATTTCGGGGTTTTTCAAAATCTTTGTCCAAATCTTATTTAAATTGATTTAAAAGTGTTCTATAATGTTTTTCTATCATTTAGATATAATTCCCATGCCTGAGAACTAATAAAAACAAGTTAGAATGAAGATTTGGGCTCTGGAAGCCGAAACCCATGCTTGAAAAATTCTAGAATTTTCTAGTTCGGTAGAGTTTGACAGGCCGAACCTGGAATGTTTTGCCAATCGGACTTGGCTTTCTGGCAGGCCGAACTGCACTGTTCGATAGGCTGAACTAGAGTGACCGGTAGGCGGACTGGGCTTAGTGAAAATTTGTCATTTTTTACCCGTTTTTATTGTTTTGAACCCCAAAAGAGATTTTAAACTTCCAATATGATTTTGTAGACTTAAATGGCACACTAGGATACCATGAAGTAGATTAGTAACATAGAATATCCTAAGCTAGAAGCTAATAGAACTAGTTTGTATATTCAAGGTCGTTCGTGGTTCCGCGGAGCTAACGTGTAGTTGATCAGGATTACAGTGTGAGACACCGGTACGAGTATTGAGGTAGGACTTCTACCCCTTTCTTTGGTAGCTAGGTTTTTAATGATTTTAGCCTTAAAGTAATTCTTCCAAAATGTTTTCAATAAATGACATAATGTTTTAAATGTTTTAAAAAGGAGGCTATTGGCCACAGCATGATTTCTTTCAAAATGATCTTTTACAATGGTTTCCCTCAAAGTGATTTCTTTTGAAGTGATTTCTTTTAAAACGAATTTCAAGGAACAGTTTAGACAATCTTCTTAGCTAATTTTCATTATTTGCCAGAGAATGAATGCTCATAATGTATCAAACAATTAATGTAATTAAGAACACTTGGTAAATAGGTTTTAAATAATAATTAAAAGATATATATATATGTATATGTATATATGGGCATGATGCTATATCAGAGATCAAGTCGTGTAGCATGTGACCTTGGGGGTAGGTCTTGAAACTCAGCTGGGCCACTTTGGTGGTGATACAACTATGGTTTGCCCAGAAAAGATAAAAAGGTACCTTCTGGACGAACAGTTTTTGTTAAGACTTGTTTAAATGAATTTATTTATTTACTAAACTCTGCTTTCTATTTATTTCTTTTAAAGGTAAATTTTATATTTAAATTATATTTATCTGTTTTTAAAACCTTAGTCCTATTGAGCCTTTCGCCCACTTTTACTTGTTTTCAAACCTTTCCCTCTCTAGGTGAAATCCAGCTTAGGACCAACGGAGAGTCCACTGCCCAGACTCACGAGCAATAGAGGATCTTGAGTAAGTTAGTAGCTGTAATAAGTCAAGGCATGTATTATTTAAATTCTATCTCGTGTTGGACTATAATTGTAATAATTTATTATCGATACTATTTGTGTGCACACTATGTGGGCTGATGAGACCCAGCACGTACTCTTCTTGCCCTTTTTTAATATTTTATTTCATTTTATTTTTATCATAAATGTTTATTCAAGAAGGATTTTAAAATTATCACTTTTTTCATAATTAATTAAATTCTTAAACTTATATTTTTATTCAAATATCTTCTTAATTAATTTAATTAACCTACCACGTCACCTCCCGTACTCTGGGGCGTGATAGAAAGAGAGAAAGATAGTAGAGTGTCCATATTTTACTGGGAATCTCTTGCACAAGCAATGTTTTCGATTTAATCTATGATATTTAAAGTAGGACAGGTAATTTTAGACACGACACGATACGAAAATGACACGAGATAAATGGGTTTAGACGCATGTTTATTAATTGGGCCAAAAATAGGTTGGTACAAATAAAATGAAAATAAACGGGCTAGATTCGTGCTAACACGTCTAACTTGCCTTAACACATTTAATTAAACGGGCTCTAAATATATCGACACAGCACAACATGATCCGTCCGTTTATAACACATTTAAACTTAAAAAAAAAATATTTGAAATATTTGTAATAGGTTAGTATTAATTATATTTTGTGTTTTTATTAATTTTCTTTATTGGATTTTTTTAATTTTTAGTTAATTGGGTCATAAACGTGTCATATGCGTATTGTTATCGTATCAACCTGTCACGACATACTTAGAAATCATGTTAATCGTGTCGTGCCGTGTTATGCGTCCCATAGGCGGGTTCGTGTTTGTATTTCTGACATGTTTATTAATTGTGTCGTATTCATATTTGATCTAAATATATCATGTTGCAAATATGTTGATACCAACACGACACGAACACGAATTTTGTCGCCCCTAATTTAAAGCAATGATAGTGACAAAGGAAGTGACAAACGCTACAAGAATTTCAGACCAGCCCTTTTCTCTAAAAAAAAAAATATATATGTATATAATTAATGATATTATGACATATCATCTACTTCGGGTGCAATGATTAATTCGTTTTTCTGAAATTTCGTTAAATTGTACAATGCTTTTCGGTTTTGCTCGTGCATTTTTTAATATCAAACTATTTATACTATACACTCGTGTTTCAGTACCAGAAAAAAGAATTAGACTCGTGTTTCACGCGGATGGAGATATATTCTGAAATCTTTAAATTGTATGCCATTGATGATGATGATGATAATAATAAACCCTTAATCTATTGAATTATTTTCCTATAATTAATGGGTTTTGTTCTCTTCTCTTTATGCAAATTCCGCAGATTTTTTTTTTTTCTTCCTAACTGGTGCATCCTTTCCCCCTACGTACATTTTGATTTTCTCTACCTCATTTATTTTCCCATTTAATCTCTCCAATTAACCGAGTCTCTTGTCTTCTGAAAATAAAAAAAAAACCTTTAACTTTCAACCATCTCATTCTTTATTAACATCTTTCGTTATCAGCTGTCAAGTATCAACTAATTAGACAGGTCTCGAACTCCTCAACAAATTATTAAGGTAAGATTAATCTAGGCCTACATTATTCAATCACAAGCTCAAAACTGTAAAAAAGGCCTTCAAAACAGGGAAGAAAAATATCCAGCGAGAGAGGGAGATTTATGTGTTGTTTGAAAACTTAGTTCCTATCGTGGTTTCAACTGATAAACAATGTAAATTAGCTCTCATATGTTACAATAAATTACTATAGTACAAAAGCTCTTCCATACTGTAGTAGTACTTAAATTTTAAACTTCAATTCTAACTGAAATTTCAAACTACATATTAGACTTGCAGCATAAGATAAGATAAATTGAAAAGTACACATCTTCTCAAGATGTTACTTAAAAAAAAAAAAGAAAAAAGAACAAGAAAACAAAAAAAAAAGAGATAACATGCATGCTTTAATCTAATTGAAGTCAAATTTTCACGAAAATCTTTATCCTGAAACTTAATTCTTCTTAAATTCAAACTCTGAAAACCCATTTAAAAATGCCCATCACCACCCGATCTTCTAAAGGACTTAAGTTATAATCTCAGGCAACGGCAAACCAACATCTTGGATAAAATTATGAGATTAATTATTTGAGCCACTTATAATCGGGTAGTGATAAATTGCTATCTTTTGTTGAATTTTATACATTTTAAAATTGGTACTTAAGGTATGAATCTCATGGCAGGTTTCAGAATAAAGATTTCCGTGAAAATTTGATTCAAATTATAGTGAAGCATGATTTTTTTTTTTTTTTTGGCTTTTTTGTGTTTTTTCTTTCAAGTAAACATCTTGCAAAGATGCAATCTTATTATTTTATTGTGCCTTACCTTTTTTTTTTTTTTTTTGGGGGACACTTTTATCTTACCTTTTCAAGTCGCTCCAAGTCTCTCTCTCTCTCCTCCCCCTCCGTTTTAGTTGACATTAGCCAGCTGATAAAGAAAGATGTTGAATAAAGAATGAGGTGGTTGAAGCTTAAAGATGTTTTATTCTCAATTCTGAAAAACACTCATTTTACCCCATGATTTTGAATTGTCCTCCTTAATCTCGTTCAAGTTTTAGAATTTGTTTTTATTAAAATTATATTGGAAAAAGAAAGGAATAAGTGAGGTGGTCTTGTCTTTTCAATTTATTTCAATATAATTCTAACAAAATAGGCTAAGTGAGACTATCTTTCATTTTTTTTTTTCCGTCAGTTTTAATAGGTTACATACGACTAATTCAGAAACTAAAGAGTAAAATCATAATTTTTAAAGTGTAGCAAATAAAGCGGGAATGATTCTAAACTTCGTGGACGTTAATAAAATTTATGGTGTATAAAATGAAGACCTCAAGGTTTGGCATACGTTAGATATTTTTCACAAGTTAATCTTCACATTATTCTGAACTCTCATATGGCTTGTAGAAATAAGATGGGATGTTACATATTACGCCTTGATTTTAAAAAGATGCGGTTATTTATGCCATGTAATTAAAATAAAAAATTGTATCACGCTATCATTTGAATTATTTTTTAAAAATTATTAGTGCAAGTAGCCTAAATATTGTTTTCCCAGCGAATTTAAATACACAAATTCTAACATTTCTCAACTCTCTCTTCCTTTCTTCTCTTATATATTATAATATTTTATAGTGACTTAATAATTTTCAAATATATAACGCATTTATATTAAAAAAAAATTCAAAAGACAGTGTTCATAAAGATATCCATTATGAAATGGTATCGGGCCTGACAACCTATTTCTTCTGTATTTATTGTTGGGAACTAGACCCTGTTTAGCCCATATCACGATATATGGGGCCGGACCAGCCCATGACCGGTTTCAATCGGACTGTGTATTCCCTAGTCGTGTGAAAATAAAATTTTGAAAGATACACTAGACAAATAATTATTTGGCACAATAAAACATTTAATTTTTATCAAAGCAACGAAAATTATTAGGAAAAAAACCATCCCATTGATAATTTTAACAAGAAAAATTCAAGGGGATAAAATCTTTATATGGAAAAAAGTTGCATAATAAAAAAGTAAACTCAAAGTGTGTTTCTCCTGTATATTACTTACATGTTCCAAAACTTATTAACACAATTATCTTCTTCAAATTTTTTAGATGTTTTGATGATTTTGTTGGGTGCATACACTACACATGAGAGTGTTGAGAACTATAAAAAAAAATATAAAGCAAATGAGATCCTTTGCCTAACACAATAAAATTAAGGAAGTTTTTGGTGGAAATTTTTCCAGCCGCCCATGAAAAACACCCAAGGACCTTCATGATTTAGTAAAACAAAAAGAAATAATAATTAACTTTATAATTCAACTTTCGTCTAGATCTGTTAAAATTTAAACTAATTGGACATAATAGGATTCTTATAACTTTTTTTTAATACAAGATTCTTATTACTTTCATTGTTGAAAAGTGAAAAAATAATAATGATAATAATAATAATAATAATAAAGAATTTTAAAAGTACGACACAAAAAAAAAGACAAATGTCTCAATTATGTTTATTGAATTAAAATATGACTTTGGTTTATAAACAGTTTATATATATCACATAATAATGTTATTAAAACAATTATATAGTATAAAGTATAATATCATTAAAATAATTATTATATAGTTAAGGATATTTTTAAGATATTTGGTGCTAAATTTTAATTTCTAACAATAATTTAGTCATGTATTGTATTTTTTTTAGATGAGTTATGAGCCTAGACTACCGAACTTAGTCAAAGAGCAACTTACAAGAATACCTCCCAAATGCACAACCCTTTTAAAAATGCCATCCAATAAACTACTTATCAAAATTGTCCCTTCATTTGAAATTAAGGATTTATTAAAAGACCAAGTTACCTTTCCTCTTGAAATGGAATATGCTAAGTTCTGTCTTGGAACTTGTAGAAACTCGCCAGGTTCCATCGTGGAATCTACCAAAACCTGCCTCCGGTTGCTGAAGTGGGATACCAAATTTTAACCTGATAAGTTCTAACTTAGAACCTACCATATTCCAACATTTTTTATTGAAACAAAAAAATTTCAACTACCTTTAGTTCTCAGCACGAGTGTCGGGTTGTAATCTTGGTAGATTCTAATTTGAACCTATCAAATTCGAATATATTTTCTTTAAAACAAAGAAATGCATTATCGCCTCTGGTTACCAATGCAAGGTTCCATAGCGTAATAGAATCTGTCAGATTCCATCTTAAAACCCTTTAGATTATGTTCTAAAACCCATCAGGTTCAAACATAAAACCCACCAAATTCTATCTAAAAAATTAGCAAAACAAGTGTATTTTGTCCCAAAACTTGCTGGAACCTGCAGGATTTCATCTCAGAACCTGTCAGGTTCCATTCAAATACTAACAACAAATTCAAATCTTTAACTGATCTCACAAATATTATAGATTTTATAAAATCAAACTACAATGCTAATTTCTATTTCGTAATTTCCATTTCATAATGCTAATTTACTAGGTTCCAAATTAGAGAACAAATCCTAAACGGATGTGAAAAAAAGCAACTAAACTAGGTTCCATTTCTTAGTCTGTGTGGCTCTTCTATTTCCTCAACTACCCAAGATTCAAATTCCTCCAAAATACGCTTCAATTTTTCACGATTCCATGAAATCTTGATCTTGATGCTCATAGATTGAGCGATCTGTATCATCCATCACAACTAATAAGACTTCATTGTTCTAGCCAATGAGCTCGAGGTCGGTGACGAAGACGGTGAATGGATCGTACCCTTGGATGATTTAATTCTATCCCGACAGCAAGATCTCGCCGAGAAGCTCACGAACGGTAACAGAGACGGTGAAGCCCTAGTGGACGATTTACTTCTATCGCGTTGGTAAGATCTCGTCGACGAGCTTGCAGTCAGTGTCAAAGACAATGAACGGCTTGCACAGACATCGAAGCAGTAAGAGGAGATCGATGCTTAGAATCCTTGATCACTTTCTAACCTCTCTTGTTGCCAACAATCGGGGGTCCGATCACCTCCACGTCGCCTTTTTGTTGTACTTTGAATTAGTCGTCAGCAACGATGAAGATAGAGGCACCAGTGGAGATGGTAGTGTCTTCGCAAAGGCGCTGGTGAGGACAACTAGAGAGACAGGGAATCAAGTTCAAAGGAGGCAAAGAGAAAGAGAGAAAAGAGAGATAGGGGAAGCTGAGAGAAAGAGAGGAGAGAGAGAGCATATTGAGACTGAGAGAAAAACAGAAGAGAGAGACTTTGGCAAAAAGATAAGAGAGAGAAAACCAGATAGAGAGTGAAAATTAGGGTTTTAATTTTTGACAGCGAATCACAGTAAGCAAGATAATAAATATGTAATTAGTATTTTTAAAAATAAAAAAGGGCAATATTAAAAAATAAAAAAAAGATAGTTTTAATAAGTGATGTCATTTAAAGAGCATTTGATGTATTTTGCTCTTAGTCAAATTTTTCATAGACTCAAAATTCATGACTTGGCCTACATCTAAATGACAGCCCAAATCTGATCTACCTTTCAATACAGCATGATTAACCTTTGTTTCACTAATCAAAAGACAACCTCTCATGAATTAATTGGAGAATTTTCATAAATATTTCTTTTTTCTTAAAAAATTTGTGCATGCAATACTTTAAAACTTTTTTTTGTTATAAATACCATACATATTTAAAGCTTATTATGTCACTAAAGAGAAAAGGAAGAAAGCATTGAGACAGTGTTAGGATTTGTCTATTTAAATTGGTTAAAAAAAAAGATTTAAACTCACAATTATTATTTGAAAAACTAATATAAATGTTAGTGTGTCATAATTTTTTTTATAAGGGTGATATAAACAATCATATTTTTCTAAAGTATCGCATAATATGTAATTTTCTCAATCATATCCAAAGTTCACTATCTTTTAAAAGCAAGTATCGTTATTTAAGAAAATTTTATGAATGGGCATAAAAAGGTAAATTAGGCACATTAACATTAATTCTATTTTTTATTAATTTTGAGTTTTCATTATTATATTAGTACTTGTTTAACAAAATTATCACTTCATTTAATAATAAAATATTGTATTTACTAATAAAAATATGATAACTCAAAATTAGTATAAAAAAAATTGAAGTCAATATCTCAAAAGTCAATAATATTTTCTTCGGGTAGAATTACAATAAACGTCACAAATTAACAAGTTGGTAAGTAGCAATAAATATGAGATTTAGTGAGTTTACTCTATAACCAAATTTAGTAAATCAAGATTTATCTAAATTTACTCCACGATCAAAACTTAAAATCCAAGATTTATTGAATTTACTCGCATAAAACTCTAAATTATATATGTATATTTTCATCACTATTTACTAAAAAGTCATTAAACTCATTTTTACCAGTACAATTTTTTCAAATAATTTTTTGAAAATAAATTGGTAATTACATTCTAATCAAAACAACACAAACGCTAATTTAGACGCGAATGATCACAATGTATTTAACGACTCAACCTTAATAGTATGTCAAAACCACTAGTAAACTCGATTGAAATGTTTAAAAAGGAAACATATATGCTAAGTTTTAACGGGGGAAAATTGAAAAAAAAAAAAACAAAAGGGTTCTTCCAGATATTTGGTAACAATCTTACTAAACATGTTATTTATTATCCTAATAATTTAAAATTAGATTATTAATTGGCTATAACTAAAATAAAAACTTAAAAGTGGGAACAGACCTCAACATTGGAGGCACAATATCCAAAATCCTTGAAAAAAAAAAAGAATTGATCTTTTGTTTATAAAAATTTGTTGCTAGATAGGATTGTGCACGCAGGCTAGATATTACTCGTAATAGCATAAAAATAAATACATTAAATTAGCAGTAATAATGTACATGAAGAAATAATTCTACAAAGAGGTGAATTTAGAGCATCATTACCTGGATTTCGCTTATATTAAAAGCAAGATATCTCTCCCTATGGGCATAAAGGAAAAAATAATTATTTTTTAAGGGCTAATGGAGAAATAAGAGGCAATTAGGCATAATAAAAGCCATTGAATGGGGGGCATTGTCAGTTTCTACTACATCAAATCCCATCGGACACCCATTAAACTGCCTCTTTCTTTTTGCCTTTTCTTATAGTGGATCTAGGGAGAATATATCAAAACATCACCTAATTACTACTTTTAAAATATTATAATTCCACTATTTATTTTAAAAATGTCCTTTAATTTTTTTACTTTTCTGTTCTAGAAGCCAAGCGCCTCATTTCCCACCAAGAATAGTGGAGTTATAATTATGTTCTTGATGACAAGCGTCTCTCTAACCTTCCATGTGCATGGTCAGCCAAAAGAAAACATTATTATCATATTTTTCCATCCAATTCTTTTGTCACTTTGAGCCACTTTAGATTAAACAACCCTTAATTTAATCATAATTTTCTGGATCTCCCAATTGTGGATAAAGAAAAGTATTCACAAGGCTTCTAGAAGCACCAAAAAGTCCTCAACAAATTTTCCCCCAACCTCGCTCGTTCAACAGTCAAAGACTTGTGCAACGAGTTGAGGCGAGAAAGAACTCTTGTTCAAGATTTGCAAGGACTATTCAAGAAAAGAGAAGATCGTTTGAAATCTTGACAACAATAGCCTGGTGAAGGAAAGAAACTTCCAACTAGTTTAGGAACATAGTTTGGAATAAAAAAGTTTTGGTTCTATTCAATTTCATCCATTTTTTTTTTATAAAATTCAAATTATTATGGCGTTTTAAGTTTGTATTTATATTCTCAAACAGGCTCTTTTTGTTTAAGTGAGAACATCAAGTTGAATTGAGAATGGAAAGTGGTTACTTTATTTGCCTCTAATCACTCAACAACGTCGGCTCCATAAAATAATAAGGAATTGTGGGACAGCAACTATTTAGAAGTTCGTTCTTTTACTCCATTTGGATTATTTAACTTTTGTACCATGTATTTTTAGGTTTACCTAAATATTATAGGCCCCGTTTATTTTTATTCTTAAAATTTTTGGAAATGTTTTCATATATTTTTTTAGACAAAAATTTTAAAAACATTCTCAGTATAATTCTTAAAAAATTCTCATTTTTCAAAACAAAAACATTTTCACCTATTTTAAAAACAATACCAAACATCTCCTATACTTTCAGTTTTTGATCTCATCAAATGTATATTTTAGATTAGATTTAATACACAAACTCATTCCTTTTCTGTATCAATCTTTAGTTTTGACTTAAAATTGTCAAAAATACCCTCAAATTGAAAAATAAGAGAACTTGAAGAACTTAAAAAACTTTATAGTATGGTTTTTGACTTTAAAAATGTATAAAATACCTTAAAAATAGGTGTTTTGCGTATTTTATTTTTGTTTTCTTCATCTTTTTGAAGGTTTTCATTTTGTAATCTTTTACTTAATGATAATTTGGTCATTTTAAAAGCTGAAAGTAAATTTTGACTGAGTTAAGGTATAAATTTGTGTATTAAATCAAATCTAAAGCTGTATGTTTAATGAGATCAAAAGTTTAATTTTTGAATTAATCTAAAAAAAAAGGCATAAAAAGATAAAAATCCCCTTCTTAAATCATGAATGGCAGGGTGCAACTACTACTTATTATTTGTGACAGACTCATGAGCAGCTGTCGACTCCAAAGAAGATAAATGAATGCTCTTCAAATTGGTACTCAAATCTTACTTAATTTCTGCCACCAATGTAGCTTCCCTTGTTGATCAGTGATCAACAAGGAGTAGGGTTTTTAATTTTATTGGTTTGTGTGTATGCACATGATTTTTAACCATCGTATTCAGGAGAAATTTCAATTGGAAAAGACCGAAAGTAGAAGTCAAATTTTCGAAACCCCAAGCTAACATTTCATTCAATGTTTCGCCATTCGGCAATAAGAAAAAAGAAAACGAGAGCCGATACAAAAGTCAACAACATATTAAGGAAACTAGTGCACTCTTTGTAGTGAGTTTAGTAGAACCTCGGTCTATTTGTTCATTAAAATACGTGATGTGGTTCATTTGAACGATTCAAGGATCTCTCTCTCTCTCTCTCTCTCTCTCTCTCTCTTTGTTTTTTTTTTTTTCAATTCCCCCTTTGGTAGTAAGAGAAATGGACAAAAAAGGTTTTGGCAAACAAGAAAATTCAAATGCCCTTTTAAACTGTATCGAACTATTTTACGAAAGGATTAATTTTCCACCTATCACGGTTACATACGGTTTTGGTCCATCATTCTTATCAAATTGTTTTCAGCGTGAGATTTTTAATGTCATGATATCATTGTTAGGGCAACTAAAAGTCTTTTTTTTTTTTCTTTTTTTTTTTGCGTCTTTCATTAAAAAAAGAAGAAGAGTTTTTGTGCTTGCCCATAAAAATCTATAGCCTGTGAACTCGAACATTTTGCGTTTAAATTTGGCTAAGGCTACCATAAGAAGAAGGACAACATATATAGAAAGGAGAAAAAAAAATTGCATATAAACCTCAAGTGATCAAAATAAAAAGAAATAACATAATATTTTTCTCATTATGTTTAATGTGGATTTTCTCTTTTAATTAATGCCTTCTCCAATCGACTCCATTTTTATGAAGTAAATGTCAAATTGGTGTTGAAATCGTCTTCAATGAGACTCTATTTTTTCATGCCAATTTAAAGATATGAACAGGAGCACGCCAAATTTGACATGCCACTATTCATCCATGCCAATTTGGTTTTTTTAAGTTTCTTTCTTTATAAAAAATAATATAAAAAAGATAAAATAGAATATTTTGGAATATTCTGTTTTAGTGTTAAAAATAATGTAAAGAGTCGAAGATGAAGTTACTATTTGATGTGACATTTACACCATTTTGATATAAAAGTTACACCATTTTTGATATTATGGTTGGAGATACCCTTGGAGATATTGCAGGGATTATTTGACAGATTTGAAATTCCTTATTCTACTACCTTCTTTTTCCTGATCTTCTCCTTTTCTTCTTACTGAACAAGCTTTTGAATATCTTCAACTTTTTTGGGGGAAAATTCTCGATCTTTTTGTATAGTAAAATCCTTTTTTGTGAATGATAGAATTTATTAACTTGTCCCATTGATCTTTGCCCAAAACACGTATGCATTTTTGCTTTAGTTTATCTGATCTATAACTTATTTCATCAATGGAGTTGGCTCCCTGCTCTCATCAACACATAATTATATTATATAATTTAAACAAAAATAATACCAAATGGAAAAACAATTTATATGTATATAATTAATTAGTATTCACTAATTATACTTGAGAAGTTGACTTTGAGTTGTTTTGTTATTTTTTCTACTTCATCAACCAGTAATACGTATTCGGGGAAAATAAAAAGACAGAGGAAATGTTCACGTACCTAACAACATTTTTAAAAACATTTTGATAATAAGCGATATCTGGAATCTTTAAAACGTACTACATAAACACGTAAGAATTCTTTCGTTCTGTTTATAAATGGTATTTTTAAACCCTTGAAAATAAGTACACTTAATTTTAGTTTTTATTTTTCTAATTAGTATATACTACTCTTTTTTTTTTAAAATGTATAACTATATGCTATTCAATTCTGAAATATCATGACACTTAAAACTTAAAAAAAAATAAAAATAAAAAAAGAGATTGAAAGCCGAAGAAAAATACAAAAATTCAACTCCACGATTCCTTTTTCTCTACAAAACAAAATTATTAAGAAAACAAATAAACAAGTTAGAAAATGAATCCAACCTTAAATGCCGAATAGAAAAACAGTTTAACATAAAACTAAAAACTACATATTATACCCTCAAGTTGACTTCGGTTATTGATATATTCTCTTGAACATGAATATTAACCATAATTATGTAACAATATATATTTTCTATGAAAAATGACAAGCTAAAAAATAGAATATTTATATAGCTGTAGCAAGAAAATAATGTGTAATAATTTCTGGTACTTCCTAAAGCAACTAAAGTCCAGTAAGTATGCAACACGCCATAAATACAAATATTCAGATTAAACGTTGAATCTTGGGAATATATAAAAAAATTACAAAACTCACTCGACGAGAGTACCGTTGATAATCAAATTTCCTTTTTTCCAATTTTAAAATAAAAATAATTAAAAAACTAATTAGTTTGTTATTCCAAAAAATAGCATGCCATATTAATGCAGACATATTATTCTATAACATACACATATACATATACATATATATATATATATATATTAAATTGTTTAGTAACAAAGTTGAAACGTAAAGTTTAAAACTTAAATATTATAGCATGTGAGAGTTTTATACTATAGCAGTTGAAACTTCGCTCTTAAACACACTCATAGATATGTGTATGCGTTTAATTATTTATCTTACGGTACTCCATATGTTGACCGTGAATTATCTAGATTTTTTTATCACCAACCATATACACACACAAACATATATATATATATATGAGTAATATTCTTAGAAAACCTGCCTTTTCGTAAGTTTTATGTAGGTTAAAATCTAATTATTACGTGTCGCATGCATAGCTAAGTATAAGAGCTCTAAACTAGTGAATTATAATTTCAGTTAGTACATAACACCTCGTATATAAAATAACATGCCAAAATTTGACGTTGAAGGATAAGAAATATATATATATATATATATATATATAGTTTACTATTTAAATAATTCATCTTTCTTGATTGACCTTTTCTTCCAAAACCAAGATACATTCATACTCTATGGACTGAACTAGAATAAAGACTCTGTAGCAAAGTACTGCAATGGAAATATTTTCTCCCCGTGTAAAAGAAAAGGCCTTTTTAATCCTGTACTCCACTCCCTCAATTCATGTCTCCTCTGTTTACGCATAAATAAACCTGCCAAAAGGGTAATATATTGTCTATGTTTGAACGCTAAATTTGACATCGTGAGGGTGAGTTTTATGTGATCAGGAAAAAAAATAGAGAGATAGATGGATAAATTTCGCATCATTGAGAAAACATTACAGAGAATAATCTCAAGATTTGTGAAAACTTCCAAGTATATTTATGCATTTCGATTTAACACACAATAGAGTTTCTGGTATATATATGCCTTCAGTAAATCATTTAGAATTTGAGTTTGACTTGCATCTGATGTATGTTCTTTGTGTCTATATTGTACTTAGCATCAACAATAATGCAGCGCATATATGGGAATATTATTATATATTAGAATAAGCAGGTCTTGACCTTTGCAATTTTTGAGGACCTCCACCATCGCCACATGGGCCTATTATCGTGATAGCTGGTATTAGGAAAGAAGATTAACAAGTAGAAAATAATAATAATAATAATAATGTATCAATCATTTATTTGTTAAAAACTAGCTAAAGATAAAGTGGGCTTTGGTTTGAGTTCTAACCTCACACGTCTCTGATAGCAATTAGCTTTAGGGTGTCTCTTATGTTTGGTCAAATCAATATAAAAAGGGTTACTACATGGCTAGTTTTTAAAAGTACGAGAGAATTCTGATATTTTAGTTTTTATTTTATTATTTTTTTTTTTTTTGGCATACTACTCTTTTGAGTATTTGTGTTCTTTACAGTTTGGTCCCTAAACAAAAATTTCAGCAACTAACTTCTACAATTTAATAAAGATAGTCATGTATGCCTAATGCGTGAGAGCTTGAATTTTAAAGAAATATTTACATTCAATGTAAAATATTCTCTTCAATTACTACTGTTAAAACTTGGCAAAACTAGAAAATTCTGCACTTAACGTAAATTTATGTAAATTTGTTTATTATTTTGCAATAAAATAATTAATGATTTTTAAATTTCATAAATCGTTCGTCAATATTTATGGTAGTGACCAAAACTACCCAAAAAAAAAAAAAAATTAGCGACGTTGAACGTGTGGTTATTATGCTCATACTTTATGTATTAGCTACGCCAAGAATCAACATAAAATAAATATGCATGCATTCTTTGGTTCTCTAGGTAATATGCATATCAGCTTTGCTTTTCCTATCAGAAATTAAAGTTTTAACACGAAATATTATTTGGTCTTTCTACGTACCGTAGGACCTTATATTCTTAATATACACGTTTCTAATACAAATGTAACGGTTGAAAAACAAAATCTTAATGATAATGCTTTTTTTTAGTAGATCCGACTATACAAATAAATTATTTATGGAAGAAAAGTAGACGATCTAATGCTCGAAGTTTCCATTGTTTGAACAATGGAAGTGCTAGTCATGCACGTGAAAGTGAGAGCGACATAACAACATGACAATTCAATACCTTACCAAATTACCAAGTGTTTCTTTTCCAATCAAATCTCTCTCTCTCTCTCTCTCTCTCTCTCTCTCTCTCTCTCTCTCTCTCTCCACCACACACTAACGTTTGGTTATTATTTGAAGAAGAATAGGGATGAATTATTAGCATCACAGTGCCTAATCAAATATCAACTTCCAAAAAACCAACGAAGACTTGTGTGGCATTTTAGAGGAAAAAAATAAAGATAAATTTTTAAAGCTTGACAAGTCCAAAATTCCAACCTTCTTGAAGGTTCTCACAGTATTGATCAGTTTTCGTAATATTTTGATTGATTTTAAAACTACTCATCCTAGCCATTGTTTTCTTCACCAGTTCCACCCACTATTTTTTGGAGTTTCGGGTATTTCTGCGACTACAAGATGTGTTGAAGCTATATGATAAGAATATTTCCACGGTAGGATTTGAAAAATGAACTATGGTTAGGTTTTTATTTTTCAATTCTCAAATCTATATGAGAAACTATATGAGAAACTATATGTTCTGTCTATTCTATTATTTTAATTTAATTTTGATCAAATTTAATAATTGACAACATGCGTTACCTATATGATATCCTATCATAAAAAGACTTATAAAAATCTTGTAGTTTAAAAATACAGACAAATTTCCCCACAATAATTATACTTGGTCCAAAATTTGTCCACCTTTTGTACAATATATATATATATATATGATTGTTAAAATCACACACGATTCTAACATTTAGGTTTTCAAAAATAAAGTGGTAAGGGTAAAAAACATTATCGATAAAACATATCATTAGTCGTTAAATTATAATATTAGAATCATATCATTTTAAAAAACTGTGATAGTTTAATAAAAATTTAAATATAAATTTGACGGTTTAAAACTATGCCTACTTACAAAGTTTTTTATTTCTTATTCCAAAAAATCTACCTTTCTCTGACAAAAACTCTCCATTACTGACCCTAGAAGGAAAACAGCATCTTAGGACTGTTAAATTACATTAAAATTATATTAAATTAAAAAACATCTGATACTTTAGCCGAAGTTAATGAAAATTTAACTGTTGAGAATTGTGTCTACTGATTGATATCTATGTATGTATGCATTAAATATTAAGATTCCTTAACCCACCAGAGACTCAGTCCAGAAACTCAGTCCATACATAGATACATGTATCTATTTTTCTATTCTCCCACAAATGAATGAAACAACTCACAAGTCTCACCAGTCAGAAAGCTCAAAAGTTCTTCTAACCAAACTCTATCTTATCTGAATCTCTGACTCATACTCTAGTGTAATTCAGCACAAATCTATGCATTTGTTTTATTTCCATATTAAAATGATGGGCGAGTCAGTGCCTTTCCGTTACAAAAAGGCCCCACTACTCACACTTGCTTTAGTGTTTGATGCCTTATCAGAATCACAGATCATGGCACCCCACGGAGCTAATATTTTATTTTTTAATTTATTATATTAACACTCTAATGGATTGTTCATATATAATTAGCTTGCCATAGAGCAAGAAGCACTAGAAAACTTTTTAAGCAAAAGGGTTATTGGGAATAAACTATTAAGATCTCTAAAGAGGACTTGTAAACAATAATTAACAAGGGCACCAGATTAAGGTCAACGAAAACAATTGGCCGATTAATGTCATCAACAAGATACAGATGAATCCAGAGTTTCAAGTGAAGAAAATACAAGGAAACAGACATCTTAGTTCGGGATTTTGATCATTTTTAGTGTATCTAAAATTTTTAATGGAATTTGACAGAAGAGTATAAAGATAAATAAAACTACAGAATAGAAGAAATTTATTTCATAATTTGCGATGCAATTACAATGGACGTGCCAGTATATTAATATTCTTTATCATATGACAGTTCTATTCAATTGCATGGAGTGATCTATGGTGGTAAAGACGTTAAAAATAGAATTGGATGGCCTTAATTTGAATAAATATAACAAGCCTCATTCTATCCTTAAAAAAAAAAAAAAAAAGCTTGATTTCGTTTTTGATAATTTTTTAGAATGATAGGTACTAGAAAAAATCCACAGCCGGTAGGTAATATTCCCACGTAAAAAAGACCCTAATTTTTTTTAAGAAACTGTTTTTGATAAATTTTTCTTTTTTTCTTTCTTTTCTTCTTTCTTTTTGGAGATTTCTCCTTTTTTTTTTTTTTTTTTTTTTTTGCAGGAATATCGACTGCATTTAATGGTTTGAAAACGAGCAGTACCGACGAGTATTCTGACAGAGAAGGACACATCGTTTTTGGAGAATGACTGATTGATAAGTTTTTGATACCAAATAACGATTTGATTAGTTCAAACTTACGATTACATACAAAAATTGATTGACACCCATAAAAACAATACTGAGCCCCATTTTGCTTCTGTTAATCGTGTACAATTAACCTGCAAAGAAAACATAACTTACAAAAAACAAAAGGAGAGATTCTGAATATTTTCTGCCATAATTACGCAACAGAATCATACTAATATATTTTCGCCAAAAAAAGACGTTCGAACGTCGAAGCCTTTTGATTTTGGCGCTATTTCTTGTACTGTTTTTAAGCTTCTCCGGCGAAAAGGAAGACCTTGATCAAATTCAACGGCGCAGATCGCTCGTGGAAGCCCTTAATCCGTCACCACGTTTAGCAAGATCACTTGTAATTATGTACAAAATAATTGCTAATCCACTAACTAGGCTCTGTTTCTCCGTGGCAATCCTTACCTTAATCTCCCTCAATCAAGCATTTTATCAGTCCAAATCGGAGTCGAAATTAGGCGAGCTCGGAAAACGGAATCGGAATCGGAAATCCCTACCAGCACTGATCAGTCTCCCAATTCCGGCAAGTGTAGCCGGAGAATCCGGAGTCGACGAAGGTCAACGGCCGGCTATGACGCCTGATCAGGAGCCTCCGATCGTAGTCGGCGCGCTTGGCAGGGTCGGATAGAGTGGAGTAGGCGTCGTGGATCTTCATGAACTCGTCGGCCGACGAGTCCTTTCGGTCTATCGCCGCCACGTCGGGGTGGAAAACCCTAGCCAGACGCCTGTACGCCGCCTTGATCTCGTGACACGTGGCGCCTATCGGTATGCCGAGGATCTCGTACAGCGACTCCGCCGTCACACCGCTGGGGTTCTCGATGTTCAGATACGACGTCGTCGTGTTCTTATTCTTTGTCTTTGTCTTCGTCTCCTGCTGCTCCACCGTGGTCGTGGAGCCGCCGCCGGCGAAGGCGCGTGCGGTTCCAAACCTGACGGACGGCGGAGATGGCGGCGGAGAAGAAGAAGAAGGTCGGGGAGAGAGAGGCGGAGCGGCGAGGAACGATGAGGAGGAAGTCGAAGAGAGCATTTGTACGGACAAGATGGAAGCTTCGGAAGAGAGCTTTAATGGTGACACGTGAAGAAAGGAGAGGGGGCCGTTGGGGATTTATATTGTTGTGCTTGTGGGGAAAGAAATTGGGCTTGGGCTTTGTGGGCCCAGTTTGGAATTTCCAACCATGGTTAAGCCGGTGACCGGTCCTTAAAAATTCTCTTATCAAGTTGCTGCTGACACAGCTAACATTCCCCAACCAGTTTTTGTTGCCCCCACACTTAAAAAGTTTTAATGGCCAAAAACTGATATTTTGCGGGAGTGTTTTTAAAAAAAGATGAAGATTTCTTCGATAGGTAGTAAAAAAATAATCTATTAGTAAAAACTTATTTCAAGCTAATGATTTTGATCATATCTATTATTTTGAAAACGTATATTGTTAGCAAAAGATGGAAAAATAGCCCCAAATATATATATATATATATATATATATATTCTTGATATTTTGTTATTTTTCATCATCATATTATATCAAATCATTTAAAAAGATAACATATAAAATTTAATGCAACTTGTTGTAGATGTAACAGCATAAAAGTGATGCATGCATTAATGGAGTGTTTACATTCTACCACAAAATTCTGTTGTTTCATAGCCTCTTGCTAAAGGTGTTTAATTGTCTTTTTTTTTTTTTGAAGGACTAAATTGTTTTACTCTTTCTTTTTATAATTGATAAAAATTATTGCATTGAATTGAAATGTTGGAAATATATTTAATTTAAAAATTGTTAAAAAATTATATTCTGTTGCTTTTGGAGGCATTCCCTTGAGGGAATATATACTATCCACGTGTTCTTAAGAGTGAGAAAGAGAGAGTAGTATCTTTTGAATTTCAAAACTATTTTTTTAACATAAAATTAGGAGGATTCAAATTCTACTAAACCTTAATGTTATTGATAAATACGAAATTGCCAACTACATATACACCACTAAGTATTCTTACTTATCTAGTTCTATTTGTATTAAACCTATAAATTAACGTAAGATACACATCAGAATCAAATAATAGTTAATAAATCAAGGAGCTATACGTTTTCAGAATCGGATAGTGCATGGAATTTCTGTTTTTTTTCTTTTTTTGGGTGCAAGAACTTATCGCTGACTTTTACTGCATATTGATTTGTAATTATTCTGAATGATAAATAGTTGCCGGTGCCAACTCATCCAGATAATACAATAATAAAACCTACTAATGACAAAATTATGTACTAATCATCCAGCTGATCACATGGGCAGCACTTAAGAGGAAGGGACCAATGCTTGAAATTATAATCATCGCCTTTGGCCAATACCCTCGAGACACAAAAATGACAAAATTTGCAAACAAGTGTTCATGATCTATGAGGTGTTATGACTTGATCACTTATGATATACATATATATACATACATACATGTATATTTAATGTGTGCGCGTCTATATATATATATATATATATATATATATATATATATTTGTGGACAAAAATGAAGTATGTCATTTTCTTTGTGTATCTTTTATCAAAATTCTTTGGCGAGAATTAAAGAAAAAATAAAATAAAAATACATGGTGATATTATCAGGGTGTTTAACGGTAGGACGGTCAATAATCAACATCTCCATGATATTAACATTAGTTAAAAAAAATCCTATTAATATTGTACTTTTTTTAATTCGTTAATATATATATATATATATATATTTATTTATGAAGTTCTACTAGTTGTTTATAAAACCCTGTCGTTTATATATTATGATCTTGATATATGATCCTACCTCAAAAAAATACTCAATACTAGTAGGACAAGTCTTTTTTTTTTTTTTTTTTTTTTTTTTTGGTCTTTTACCTTTTCAATATAGCAAGAGAAAGGTCCTCGTAAATTCATATCGGGTAAAATGAGATTTCATGGCTTGAAAGAAAAGTTAAAATTAATAAATTTAATTTTAAAATTATAGCATGTAAGAGGTTTATATTGTAATAATTTTTTTTATTTTTTTATTATAATATATTAAAGTTTTATATGATTTACAATTATAACTGATGATTCCAACTGTTATTGTAAATGGCCTATAAAAATCTTCTCCATCATAATAATAATAATAATGATAATAATAATAATAATGGCCTTTGAAAAGACTACAATTTTTTCTATTTTTCATCTCTCATAACGTATCAATTAGACGTGTGGATATGTAGGATGATGAGATTGACATGCACGGCTTGATCTCTTACAATTTAAAGTTACACGTCTATTCCATTAATTTAATTTCCATTAATTGAATCAGTAATAAGTCCTAAGACATTATACATTATAAAATAATTCAACAAAGCAATTGAATTAGTCAGTATTCCAATCACGTCGTAGGATAACAGTCAACCAGAAAACAACGTCCGCTACATTTATCTTCCTCTTTTTATTTTTTATTTTGAGTTTTTTTTTAATTTTATTTTTTTCTTAAAGTGCCAACTTATTGTTAATATTGTTAGTATTATTATTTTTCTAGACTCATTCATCTCTTCTAGATAATTTTTATAAGCATCTTAGCTAGCCCATAATAAATGTCGAGTTAGGCGCCTTTGACTTGGCTGAAGAAGATGCATGCAAAAAACGACAACAAACAAGGGTACATCATAAACTTGTGAAATGATCTGCTCTCCACGGTAATATATGTTGACTAGAAGGAAATGGCTGTCATTTTGTCAATTTGGCGATTGGGTACCACTCAAGTCTTTCCTTTATTTTGCCTACCTTGAAAATTTTATTAACCACAAAACAGATAAATTCAAGAATAAATAAATGATTATATATATATATATATTGATATATATACAAAGTGTGCATATATATATACACATATATAAATAAGAAAAAAACACTGATATTTACTTGGCGGAGCAGAGGCCGACCGTCTCACAAAAAGCGAGCACTGTTAAGTGGGACCTACATCTCACCTTTTGTGAGAGGCTTGGCTTCTGTCTTTTATCGAACTGAAAAGACGTATTCATAATAATAATTAAAAAAAAAAGATTAAGCGTATCTCTAGAAATACAGTTGGAATTATTTTTTATGGTTTATATATTTTTTTTTGTTTAAATTTTATAAGAAAAATATTATAACAAAAATGATGAGATCATAAAAAAAAGGTTGAAATCATTTTTGTCAAATAAACTAAAACATGGTAATAGTAATGAGAGAGGAGCAGGTTGATGAGGTAGTAGCCCTTTGGCTCTTTCTACTTGGATATTATTTGTAATTTGGCAGGTCTATTTTTTGGCTGTGAATTAAGGGTTAAAAATTGTCTAGATCAATTCGCATTAATTTATTTGACCAATTGGAGTTTTGTAGCTCTGACAGCGACGTCAAAGTTTTTGGTCCGTTGAAAATTTTATTTATATGGTGTTTTAAAAGAGTGACTAAAACTATATATTGTAGTATGTGAGAGCTTTACACTAGAACAAAATTTTTTGCAATCCTGTTGATGATTCAAATCCTTCAATTGTGGTTTGTTCTTGTATGGTTCCACATGTACTTTCTAAATGCAAGATCAACACAATTAAATTTAACGAAACTCGATAAAAATCAATATTATAATATTGTATCTTTTTATAAAATTGTCCGATTATTTTGATGGTGTTTGAAAGAGTAAAAGCTTCATGATTTTAACTGTTTATTATAACATATATAGTTTTATATTGTTTTTGATTAAAACTATATGATTAAAATTACAACTCCAAACACTGTTCTCTATTAGTGCATTTACTTTTGCATTTGCCTCCCAAAAATATCTTCCACTTGTTGAGACAGCAAATTCGTCCATCCAAATTGCGGCCACCGAGTGTGTGGGTCAGGACAACCGACAAAAGGAAGAATAAAAATAGAAGAACTAATTGAACTTATAAGGAAATTATGGCAGGACGATAATTTTTTAAAAAAAAAAAAAGCCTCTATTTTTTGAACATAAAAGCATATAATTTCAAAAATAATATGACAATTTAACAAGTCTCATAGATGAAACGTGTCTTACATGATTTCACACACCTTATTATTGGATTGTTTGAAAGAACAGTTAGAACCTAACTGTTTTTTCAATTCATTGATTTTAATTATACACAATGTAAGGTTCTCAACAACTATAATAAAAAGTAAAAAGTTACTACAATATAAAGCTCTCATGTGTTAAAGTTTTTAAATTTAAAACTTCAAATTACAACCAAAGTGTTAAACAGAAGCTTAATATTCTAGTCTCAAAATGGTTTTTTTTAGCTTTTCAATGACGAAAGATTGCCCCAAGCTTTTTAAAGGCCTAAAATTTTCTCTGCATCACAATCTGTATGTTACCCCCCCCTTCGCTTTTTTTTGCCGCATGTAATGCCGGGGTCACAATGAATGGCTTGAGTATCTATATCGGCTCCTTTCATTAAAAAAATAAATAAATAAAACAAAAAAAGAGAAAATAGATTAGTATTCATTGATTCCTTTTTATCATTTGACAATGACAATTTTGCTTCAAGTGGCCTTGACTGACTTTTGGATATATATATATACACACACACATACATACATACATACATATATATATATATATATATATATACCTTTCTCTCTACTAATCTACAAATGAGTTAATGATAACGATGTTAGAAAAACATTGGGGTTTACTTTCTTTGCAGAGATTATTTTCTTTGGAGACACGGCATTAGGCAACACGTTTTTGACATAATCCTTTTAGGGAAGATTAGTAATATTTCTATTCTTTTTAACAAAATTATCTTTGATGACCAACAATATTTAACGAAACAAAAGAATTGGAGTTAGATGATAGAGTGTGGAAAAACGCTTAAAAAAAAGAGAGGAGGAAAATGACATATTTTGAGAGTGTGAAGAAGATCATAAAGATCTATGTGTGCGCGGAAAAGCAGATCAAAAGAGCCTTTGTAGGAGAAGGACTATTTGTGAAATGATATTCTCCATCATCATCATCATCATCATCATCATCATCATTATTATTTCATTTTGCAGTTCTTATAATGGAAACTGCACTTTTACGAGAATTATAGATATTATTATTTTAGGTGTTGGATTAATTTTTTAACAGTTCGATATACAAGAATTTATGTGAAAGACTTAAATCACTCGTTGTAAAATTATTTTTAGTAATAAATTAGACCCATAAAAAATTCATCCAACATTGAAATAATGGTACCTACCTACAGAGCAAAAGTACAGTAACTACAATAGGTATTGCCTAATTTTTTAAAAACCTCTTGTTATTATCTATTTTAAATTTCAAAAAGGTACTATTTATTATAATTTCTGAAATGTTTCTGTCGTATAATAATTTTTGGAACAGCAAGATCATATCACATGATGCTACGAGATTGAAAATATTGCAATAAATAATGAAATTTGATGAAAACCGGTGGTTTCCCCAAACAAATTATATTATAATGTTTCATAAAACTGTTTTTGATTTAATCATACATGTATATATATACATACATATATATATATATATATAAATGGTGGTTCTAAAAGTCATGAGTGAACCCCTAATTGTGACCATTCGTGATGGTGAAACAGCAATATCTTATCCTAATAGATGCCTTCATTATTGGAAGGTAATATTTTATATTTTATTTATTTATTTATTAGTTATTGCTTCTTTGGACTTTGTTGCTCCTTTCCGACATGCCTTGTTATCTTCACAAAACGGTTTCTTCTTTTTTATTCTCCTTCATCTTAGAAACCATTATGAAAATTAAAGCCCTCTCACCCTCTACTTTTGGCCATAAACCAATGAAGAATATCAATCATCAACCAACATAAAAAAAATTATAGGGGACACATACAACCAGCTCAAAAGATTAAATTCACCACCTTATAGTCTAAATGTCAAGACGAAGACTAATCACAAATCACCAAAAAAAAAAAAAAAATCCACTAATTGTCCAATTTTTTAAAATTAATATTTCCCTCATGCTAAAGATCAAATCACTTTGACTTCTTTAAAACGCCAATTGTTTCACTTTTTCAATCTACAGTTTCAATTGTTTTGCTATAATATTTTTTCAAAAATATTCAAATTTCTGTATAAATTTTCTGTTTAAGTTTATGAATCAAACAGACACTTAATTTTTATTTTCAGATGTTAATTATTTGTACAATATAAAATGCAAGAAGTGCAAAGTTAAAAGTTAGCATTACACTGCTTTGTTCTATTTTCAAGCTACTATATTTGTTTTGTCTCGTAAGTTAAACAAATATAACTTTCAAAAACGATGCAGTGTTAAACGCATTCTTGTATTTTTATACATTTTCATCTCCTAGAGTATAATTATCAACAGTGACATTAGTTGTAAAAGTAAATATATTAAAAATTTCTAGGCTGCTAAGGGTTTATATATTTATCTTGTGAGTAAAGCTAGTGATTACTACAAACAAAAAAGAAAAAAAAAAGAAGGGAAAATTAGAGCTAATTAATGACCAAATTCAGTATATTGAACTGTACCTTTTTCTAGTCATCCAATCACGAAACCAAATTTTCACCAGTTTACTTTGAAATTTTGATTGCTTATGTTGTGTTTATCCGGAAAGAACAAGTCATGATTAGAAGGTTCTGTACAGATGTAAAATAATATTAATATTAAGAAGTTCTCTGTCTACAAGTCAATTGTCTCTAGAATTTCACTTTTTTTGGGGGAGTTTCACATTTTTCCAGTCTCTCTCTCTTTTTAATTTTTTTTCCTACCCTAGATTCTCATTAAAACTCTCAAACATACTACATAAAAAAGTGAGAATAGTCCTTCGTACATTGCTTCATATGTCTCTCCCATATTGTTCCATATGTCTCTCTCCCATCCTCTTTTTCTTTATATATATATATATATATATTTTTTTTTTTTTTTTGCTTCTTCTTCTTTCTTTTTTCCTCTTTCTTTTTTTATTTTTATTTTTTTCCTCATAATCTTATAACCATCATTTTTTGGGGGGTTATTTATCTTTTAACCTTGTATATTAGGTTTATTCAACCATTATTTATTTGATTTTTCATCTCATCAAATATATATCTTCATATTAGATTAAATATATAAGTTTACATCTTTTTCCCAATCAATCTTTAATTTTAATATGAGAAATTACCTATAATACCCTCAAATTGAAAATTAAAAAATTTTAAAAACTTAAAAGAACTTTTTATTAAGGTTTTTCACTTCAAATATATATAAAATACACTCAAAATGAGTGTTTGTATTTTTTTTATTTATTTTCTTCTTATTTTTTAAAGTTTTAATTTTTTCTTATTTACTTAAAAGTAATTTGGTCATTATAAAGATCAAAATCGACCATTAACTAAAATAATGTTCAATTTGTGTATTATATATAATTTAAGAATATATATTTAATGAAGTCAAAAACTAAACGCAAAGTTTTTGAATTAACGTAAAAAATAGGGTATTAAAAGATAAACAATCCTTATTTCTTTCTTTACCAAACTGAAGATACACGTGCGTGCTTCTAATTAGTATCTCTAAAGAGATGAGCACTGAAACTGAACCAGAGGTACCCGATGGAAGAAATATCAATTGAGAAATTTGCAAAACCAATTGAAATTCTTAAACAAAAAAGCTTAATAAGGATAAGATTTAGAGGATGGATTAATAGCATTGCACCATCTAGGTCGTATCAATAAGGTTTTTTTTTTTAAATATATCTTATACACAATTTTTTGTCCATGAGTTTCGTTGATTCTTTAAGGAATAAATTAATTATGATCCTGTCACAAACATAAAGGGACATATGTGGTGTCTAATATCAAATAGTTTTTGGATCTTATTTACTCAAGTTTCAAGTAATACTAACGGGAAACGGTGAATTCCATATCTATAAAATCGTGTTCCAACTATTCATTATATTTCATCTCCAACTTACCGAGCTTTTGATATATGTAAATTAATCTTACTCATCGAAAAATCAAATAAATGGATTTGATTCTTCTAATCACTTAAGA
>CAMOHE010043605.1:5184-32509 GCA_946598075.1 Artocarpus hirsutus | reverse complement strand
ATGTTTTAAAAGGAAAAGTTTAAGGAAATTACTATAGTTATACTTCAAGAAATTACTATGGTTATGTTAAAACGTAATTGTTAATATTACGTTATTATCACGTTGATAAATTTATGTTATTATATTCGGTTTATGAAATTAAGTTTTAAGAAATTATTATTATATCTTTTAAAGTTACACGTTGAGAATTCTTTATCTTTAAGAATTCATATGTTATTAAGTTTTAGAAAAACAGTTATTATTCCTTCTAAGGTTTAATGTCAAGGATTCGATAACAAGAATCCATTTAAGAAAAAAAAAATTTATCCTGAAATTTTATACTTTATTAATAAGTATGTTTAAGTTTAAGATCAAGTTAAGTCAAGTGACGGCCACGTAAGTGAGGGTCGTCACACTTATTTACTCAAGTTTCAAGTAATACTAACGGGAAACGGTGAATTCCATATCTATAAAATCGTGTTCCAACTATTCATTATATTTCATCTCCAACTTACCGAGCTTTTGATATATGTAAATTAATCTTATTCATCGAAAAATCAAATAAATGGATTTGATTCTTCTAATCACTTAAGATTAAGTTAATATTCATAAATGGTCAACAAATAATAGTATTTGATTGTTATTATAGAATTGATAGAAATTATAATACTATTGTGGCTTTAGTTTAATGTAATTTTAATACACTAGTGCCTCTACTCAATAATTACGTTTATTACAATGCAGATAAGATTCTTATTACAGAATTGATAGAAATTATAATACTATTGTGGCTTTAATTTAATGTGTACTAAATACAATAGTGTCTCTACTCAATAATCACATTTACTACAATCCAGATAGGATTATTCCACCAATTTACAAAAAAATAACACTAGAAACCAATTTACTACCATTATTCATATGTTTAGTAAATCAATAATTTTAAATGATTATTTTCGCTATCTATCCAAATACAGTTTCAGACTTTATCTTTATTCAAATTAATACTTTAAATGCACATCCAAATATCAATTTAAATAGCAATTTAATCACATCATTCAGATTTTTTAATTCAAACTAAAAAGTGCAAATCATTAGAATGAATCCAAGTATTCAGATTTTATTTATTAATTGTAAACTTGTATTCTACATCTATCAAGTTCTTTAAAATTATCTATTAATGACTTTATGAGTAGTATTAGTTCCTTATGATTTTTGCTTACAAACATAATGGTGAACAATAAAAATATAATTTATTGATAAAATACAATACTTAATTCTCATATGTTAAAAGAAGGATTAACAGACATGCTTATATATATCAATTCTAACACCTTCGTGTCGAGCATGACATATCATCTCAATAGATTTTTGTCGAGCTGCCTTATTCTAAGAGAACTATGCCAACGTCTAGCAGAACAAGACCCTAGAGTCATTCAACTAGATCTCGAGCCAGGAGTTATGGACAGCATTGGATGCCTTGGATCTTGAGCCAAAAGTTATTTATAGCATTAGATTGATCGAGTAGGGATGTGACTGTCTCCGAAATGATTACTCTTAAAGAGTATATATTCCCCCAGCCAAAAGTATTATGTATAGTATTAGATTGATGGAGTGGAGATATGACTGTTTCCAAAATAATTACTCTTAAAGAATATATATTCCCATGTTAATTTCAGATTCTTAAAGAATATATATTCTCCATGTTAATTTCAGATTATACCACACATTTTGTGTTCATGTGACGACCATTTTTAACTCAGTTATCTTAATGATTATTTGTTATCTTTTTAGATGTTGATTTATCATTTGAGGTTAGATGTTAGGTACTGAAATAAAATCCATAGTGTCTTATATAAAATAGTTGAGAAAGAGATATTCATTTCTTTTCGATGTGGATGGTTATTTCCTTTTTAGTTTATTCACACTAACAAACACAATAAATATTTTCCGATCTCAAGACAAGAACATGTTACAGCTTACTGGTGGAGTGCCTCTTTCTTCAACCAGTGAATTGGGTCCGAATCCTAGCTTTGTGTACAGCTTTGTGGTCGATATTTGAAGTGATAATGGCTTATTACTGGTAAAATCTGTATGTTTGATTATTATTTTGGAAAACCTCCTCCTCTTAGCTATTCTAAGTTTTTAAAGTCGTCGTTTACTATAATTTCTGAAATGACTCTGTCGAATAACATTTTGTTTAAACAGTAAGAGCATATCCAAATAGTGTGAGACTGAAAATAATGCAACAATTAATATCAATGGGATTTTATGAAAGTTTAGTGGTTTCCTCTAAAAAATTATATTTTACTTCTATGGAATTGTTCTTTTTCATAATCCTTACCATATATGCTCGTTTTGAAACTCACGAGTGAAAGCCTAGTGACCATTCGAGATGGCGAAAGACCAATATTATCTTATCCTATTAGAAGATGCCTTTATTGTTAAAAGGAAATATTTTATTGATCTATTCGTTGTTGCTTCTTAGGATTATGTTCTTGCACCTCTCCGACATGCCTTGTTATCTTCACAAAACCTTTTTCTTTTTCATTTTTTTTTATTCCCTATCCTAGAAACCATTATGAAAAGAAGATCTCTCTGGCCCTCTATTTTGGGCCATAAACCAAAGAAGGATATTCATTATTAGCCGACTTCAAGAAACTTATAGGGAACACATACAACTAGCCCAAAAGGTTAGATCTTGGGTCTTTGCCTCTTTTGTTCACCACCTTATAGTCTAGTTGTCAAGCTGGAGACTAATCAAGTTGACAATATCCTTTAAAATTAGTATGTCTCGTTCACCGGTTTAAACCAAAAAAATTTCAATTCAGATTAGTTTTATTATAGTATTTTCTCTCACATAATTTGAATTGATAAGTTATTTTATATGATGATTTCGATTAGCGATCTTAATGCCCATAAAAAAAATTAGGCTAGGTAGTATTTTTTATGGCCTTTTTAAAATATATAACCATACTTTTTCTAAGTTAGGCAAATTGCTCATCTTTATTAATTATAAAATCAAAATGACAAGAATAATCTTCACTGTTATTAATCAAAATAATATTCACCGGTACTCCAAGTGGCTGACTTGACGGAGTATGGTACTGACAATGTTTGAAGATGTTGTGCAATAAGAGAAAAGAGAGAGAGAAAAAGAGAGAAAATTAGGGTTCAGTGTTAAGGTTTATTATTTATGGGTTTATCAATAATGTACTAAAGTTTATCATTGATGAATTTAGGCTTTTATCATTGATAAATTACAATTTATCACTAATGTACACAAATTTATTGTTGATGTACTATATATGTCACTAATATATTACGGTTTATCATTGATATACTTAGATTTATCATTGATATACTCGGATTTATCATTAGTGTACTCAAGTTTATCACCTGTAGCTAATTAATAATTAACAAAGGTTATTTTTATCATATTTGATTTTATAATTAATAAATAGGGATCATTTCCTTAATTTAAAAAGTATAACTATTTATTATAAAAAGACTTTAAAAAGACCATTTGCCTTCCTTTTACAAAAATGTATTAACTTTCAAAAACAAAAGTGTAACGCGCTTTCTTGAATGCATATAATTTTCATTGCCAGGAGTATAACAATCGTCAGTCACATCTCTAAATGTAAATAAAGTAAATTCAAAGTTTCAAGGCTGCTTAGGGAACATGTATTGCTTGCAAGTAAAGTTAATGACTCCTATAAAAAAGAAAAAGACTACTATTAACTTATCGAACTTTTTGACAAGTAATCTCACGTTGGAAAATCAAAAGACACAATAAATAAATTGAAGTCCACTAATCATTTAAGATTAATGTAGTATCCATAAAATGGTCAACAAGTATAGATTGGATTCTTCTCATATAACTAAATAAGAAATATAATTTTATTGTAGCTTTGGTTTAATGTATTCTAAATACATTAATGTCTCTTCCAATAATAACAATTATCATAATCTAAATAATATCTTCTACCAATTTAGAATTAAACAACATCATAAGCTTATTAAAATACAGTACGTAATTTTATTTACCAAGTGTGAACTTATATTTTATATCAAGTCCTTTAAAATTTTACCAGGATTAGCATATGAACACTTTATATAATATAGTAAGGACTTTATGACTAATATTGAATGTTAATGACATTTGCTCATAAATAAAATAGTGAATAATATGAATACAACTTAATAATAAAATGCAATACTTTATTTCTCATGTGTTATAGAAAGATTACAAGGTATGTTTTTATGAACAACAATTCAAATACCTTTGTAACAAGCATGACATCGATTCAACAGAAAGTTATTGAGGAGTCGACTTATTCTAATAAGACCAAGCCAACGTCTAATACATGCATACATGTATTGAGGATGCATCCCTAAGGCCATGTCTCCTAAACCTGCATGTGCGTTTTAACTATAATGTTTAGATTGGTTAAATAGTTCTTAGATTTCTTAAAATTTTTGTCACCTATATTCTCTGTGTTAGAATTCTACAAAATCAACGAGGTAAAACGTTGCACCTTTAAGTCGTTGTTTTTCTGGTTGTATGACTTGATGATTATTTATGTTTTGTTAGATGGATGATTTTGTCATTTAAGGTTAGGTCTGAAAGTGAAATGAAATCTAGTCTTACAGAAATTAATTGAGAAAATATATTACTATTTCATTTCAATGTGGGACTCTAAGGTTTAGTTTTGTTGTTGTTGTTGTTTACACACAAGCAACATTATAATAAACGTTCTCAAAACATCATTAACGCTCAAACATGTACACACTGAATGTGTTTGGTATGGAAAAGAGAAGGAAAAGGCTCTCCTTGGGCCCACTATTTTGGATCCTTCCACTAATGAAAAGATTCAATAAATCTATCTAATTTAAATTAAAAAGACCTTATTACCTTCCAAAATAAATTAGTTAACAAATAGTAAATGGACAAATTAGTAATCAGACATATAACTATCATCCTTTCAACTCTCCCTTCCTCTTATCAAATAACATAAAAGATTACCATAATTCTCTCACTTTTGACATTCCTCATCCTCCTACTTTATCCATCCTTCCAACTCTTCATCTCTTCTACCAAAAAGAGCCAAGGCATCATTCATGAAAAGGGTGCCTCCATCCGTCAAAGGAGTATATTACGCCTCAATTACCTTTGATAGCACAAATTAAAATCTGTTAGTGAAAATAGATAGACGCATGAATAATGAAAAGGGTGCCTCTATCCTTCAAAGGAGTCCTACCGGCTAGGCATACATATATGTGAAAATTTTTGTGGTCGGTTTTTTGAACCATAATGGCTCTCCACAACTAGAATATGTTTGATTCATCTCCAATGTGATGAACTTCGGTGAAATGGTTCTATAAAATGAATGTATCGTTGGCATACATACAGTTTAATCGGCTTATTCATGTCTTCTCTGTAAAAGGTGTATTGCTAAAGGGAAGATCAAAATTTGTAGTCGTTTCTGGAATTTATTTGATTTGATTTGCACGAAAAAATCCAACCTTGAAGCTTTCATTATTTTTTTTTCTTCCTGAAGCTTTTGGAATCAGACTTGGGAATCTGAACGCTGCTTCTTCGGCTTTTGACAGTGAACTTGCAAGGATTATTTACACATCTTTTCTGGAACTGGAACAGGGTGGGGGTGAGTCTACGTTTTCTTGTAAATTGAGTATGCTCGCGGCTTGAAAACAATTGAAATTAAATAACAACAACAACAACAACAACAATAATAATAAGATTTACAGGATGTGGCAATAGCATTGCACCATCTAGAATATATAGGGACAAAATAAAAATAAAAATGGGTAGCTTGACATCATTCAACAAGAAAATTCGAAGAAATATTCTCCATCACTATTTTCCTCGTGATTTTGAAGCAGCCCATTTAAAATAACCACAATTTGCTGCAGGATTAGATGCAGGTCCCTGTATGAAAAAGAACAAGAAAAAGAAAAAGAAAATAAAAAGGAATAAGAACAAGAAAGAGACGCCTCTTGTTAGTTCAAGTAGGATTCAGCTCTTCTCAAATTTTCGTGCCAACACCGACTGCTTCACCCTTTTTTCTCTTTAGTAGGAGAATTCTGTAGTCGGAATGAAAGAATACCTTACCACTAGTACACCATTTTTAACTGTCAAAACTTCATCAGAGTTCCAATAAATTGTCACACTCAATATAATTTCCAATGAATTTGATTTGATCTACGGTTAAGAACTCCACCTAAATATATTTGATAGTTAAAACCCAGGTCTTACAGAAAACGTTTATAATATCTAAGCATGATTGTAATTTTCACTCTATTTTCGCCTAATTTAGTAGTCCAAAAATTTAGAAAGAGTAATTTGTTTTCTTCAACAATGGAAAGACAAAATTTGCACACGATTCTTCAGGCTTAATTGAATATCAAATGGATAGAATACCTCTGCGCGTGCGCAGACATAAAATCGGCGGCCAAAATTCAGACCTTGTTTCTTCACAACTCGAGCAACACAAGGTTCTTTATGGCCCTTGCAAAGGGGTATGCTATTCTGCATCATCTGCTGTATCCTTTGCCACTCCATTAAAGCAACACTGTTCTTTTCTGAAGAACACTTCTTCACTTCATCCTGATCCCAGTCACACCGATGAGGACTATCATTTTGACCGATGTTCTCAGTTTGATCATCCCCAATAGGAGGATCATTTGACTGGTGATTACGCTCTACGATATTGGCCTCATTCGTTGAACTATCTATGCCATTATCAACACTATCGCTCCGGATTGAACTTTTCTGGAAAAATGACTTCAGTGTGAGTTGGGACCATTGGTTTTTCTTTGCCTTTTTCTTTGTTTGATTGCCAGACACGGTTTTGATGCAGTCGCCGTTTGGTGTACTTGAGGTTCCCCAACGAACTTCATCGCTCAAACCCAAGTCCATATCATCTCGTGAAATTTGAACTTCAGACTCTTGGCTTGAAAAAGAACAAGGGTGGGCCGGGGGTACACCAGATAAACTGCATTCGTCAAAGGCTCTCTTCTCTCTCTCAGTGAAACGTCCTAAAGCGATATCCCCGTCTGTAGATGAACTCGACACTTCATACGATTTGCTTTGTTTGGAAACTTGTCTTCTCATTAATGCTGATACTGCACAAGGCTAAGGGCCTAGTCAATTGGGAGTGTTGTAGAGAAGCAAACAGCACGAGGGCAGAGGCAGTTATAAAACTCAACAAATTGAACATATCAAACAAAGAAAGAGTCTCATCTACAAATGACGAAAGTGCAAATACCAAGTGTTTGCTGGACACCGTAAACCATAGGGATGTATCTGCAAGATAAAGACGGGGTGCTGTGGTGGGGGACACTAGGAATTTGGACTAAACTTGTAAAAACAGGAGCATGATCAGACCCTTCCAGCTTGATGCGCTGTCCTCCTTTCCACCTATCCAGCATCAACATCAACATATAGATGAATACAAGACTGCAATTTCATAACCCTTTTTTTTTTTTTTTTGCCTTTTTAAACTGGGTGGGGGATTAAAACTCTAGACTCCCTAATTAAAGACAATGATTTACTGCCAGGCTATGATAATATGTCACGCTTATTTACATGCAATATAACTGTACCTGAGTGTGTTTCCAGGTTTCCACCGTTTATATTGTGTCAGTATGTCACATTCATTAACGTGGCACGTGAAGAAGTTGTGGTCTTCCTGCTCCTGCTCTTGATGCAAGCACGATCCAGCACATAGAATATGGTCAATTCTTGTCCCATAATTAAATTCTTCTGCGCCTGTATTTTGCGGCCAGCACGTGTATGCGTCCCTTCTGCAATGAGGAGAAATAAAGTAAAAAAATCATCCTCTGAAAGTTATTCAGTTTTAAAAGGACAGAACTTGAGATTATCCCAGGGTCAAGAAGACTAAAAAGATCTATAATATAAGCTTTATACCTATCAGGTTGTTTCGTTCTAAAAACATCAAAGAAAGCACCTCCATTGTCCACTAACATTGATCTAAACCATCGTCTGAACCTACAAGCCAGATTCAATAGCTAAATCTTTAGAATTAGCCTCTTCTGTCAAAACAGTTTATACGAGGCGGTTCAAAACATAACCGCAGGCATATTGGGCCCAACTGCAAAGTAATTGGGTAGCCGCTTACTCATTATTTTCAAAATCCGGCCCTGCATCGCAACGATCTAACTTAGTGGGTGCAATGTTAAGATCACCAACAACAACTACCCTCCTTCCTTGACGCAGCAAAGACTCCAATCTTTTCTACAGAAAAAGTCACGCATATAATCAAACAACTATAAAAACTACAAGTGCATTTTATTTAAAATAATTTAAATAGATTCCAACTGCTTGTAATTATAATTAGATTACAAATATTACAAGCATTCGAGTATTCAAGCTGTAGTAACTAGTTCCCAATAATGCTTAAACAGTACATTAAGAATCAAATGCATAAACGAAAAATGGTAAGTTACCCTTGCAATCAAGAACTATCTATTCAATAAAGGGAAAATTGGAAAATAACAAAGAAAGTAGATTAAAGCTTTCCATATCCAAAACCTATCAGTTATACAACTATTAATCTAAATTATCCTCATTAGATGCAAACATGGATGAAAATGTCGGCACTACCAAAACACTAAGAACTTGAATTACGGAAATATCGCTGGATAAAGACAATGCCAATTTCGAATTTATCAATTACAAGGCCATAAAGCATAAGCTAGTATTATTCTACTATTTCCATGTCACATAAAATAATCTCCCTTACCTGCATTATCTTGAAGAATTTTAGCTTAAACTCGATCCTTTCCGAATCATCGGATTCAGCTCGAGGCCCGTACACATTGAACAGAACTGGCCAAAATTTCAATTTCAACATGACTTAATTTCACATTTCCACGCCATAATAAGACCCAAAAACCAAATCTTTAAATTAAACCGTAAAAGTTTTCAATGCCTAATCAATTTAGGTTAAACCTCCTTGACTCACCAAAATGACTGTGATCAGTGATAACGCACCGTCCCTCGCCATCAACCCTAAGAAGCTCATCTCTTTCGAACTCCTCAAGTCCCTGCGCAACCGAAAGCGTTTCTCCTCTTCCCGAGCGAGAACTTTCCAGAACTCCGGTGAAGCCCTCCTCCGCCGCCACCGGCAGCGCAGCCTCCTCGCTCAAGAACGCCGATTTCACTCGGCAAAACGTAGCGACGCCTGAGATTAAGAATCAACAAAATAAAAAAAGAGAATAGAAATTGAATTGGGTATAATGTGGGAGATTGATTTTGAAATCGAAAATTTTGGAAGAAATGCCTCACCGGAATATCCGGAGCGGCGGCCGCGGTCGGAGGAGGAGGCGCAGGAGGAGAAGAAGGACTCGTAGCCGTCGGCCGCGACGATATCGGCGGTGAGTTCCTGGCGGCGGAGCTTGGTCTCCTGAAAGCAGACGATGTCGGCGTCGAAGGAGTCGAGGAGTTTAAGGAGAGAGCCGTGCTGAGAGATTCGAGGTCTCAGGCCGTTCACGTTGTACGTCACGATCTTCATTTTCTTTTCTTTTTTTTTTCCCTTTACAAAAGTTTTGCCGGCGCGAGGAGAAGCATTTTGAGGCTCGAGGGTCCTCTCTACAGGACAGTTTACAGAGGCTTTTGTTTGTTAGGTTTGTGTTTTGTGTTCAACTGCAAACCGCCGAGATTGTAACCAGGGACATGTCAAATTCACGTTGTGTTTGGAGCACCAATCTCAATCAATAGTTTTATACAATAAAAAAATAAAATAATTACTACAAGATAAGTTTTATACATTACAGAAATGTTTCAACTAATTCTTAAAAGAAAAATTTTTATAATATTAACTGTCCATTTATTACCAAAAAAAAGATTAAGTCTCCATTTTATAAATGCCCTCAAATTATGTTTACCAACCTTTAAACTATGAAATTTTTCAAAAACAAAAAAGCATTTCGTACTGTTGTCTGAATTTATTATACATTTATAATTTGTCAAATTTTTAATTGATAATTTACCCCTTAAACTTACGAATATTTGACAAGCCACTTTTATTGGTAGCAATTTTAATATTTAAATGAAATTAAAATGTGATTTTCATCTGTCGTTAGTTAAAAATATAAAAAGGTTTATCTACAAGACAATTGATCAAAAATATTCAAAACTAATGTCGTTTTATGTCTAACTAACTAAATAAGAAAAGAGCCCCTTTTTTAGCATAAGTAGAACTAACTAAAAAATGGCTAACTAGAAAACAACATGTAAATTTATTTTTTTTATAATATTAATGAACAAGGCGACAGTCTGGCTTAAAATTTTATGCCTATTCATTAAAAAAATGAAAAAATTATGCGTACTGTCATTTATTAGACTATAATTTTGACCAAAATATTCTTCCAAAAACAAGTTTGAACTAAATAAAAGAAAAGTTTTGCAAAACGTAAGAATTATTAAAAAAAAAAAAAAAGTAAAAAAAGGGCGACACCGTGACTACTGACTATCTTCAAAACGACATCTATTCAAGTGCCGTACATTGATTCATGTCTGACACTACCTGTGAATTTCCAATTTAACCTACACGATCTCGGAATAATTTCGGGTTGAGCAGTTCATTGAATCGTCTTTTCCCCACCCGGTACCAGACACCAGTACCCACATCTCCCCTGGGCCCCGCCGTCTGGTTGCTCCCTCATCTAAAAACAAAAGCGAAAAAAAAAAAAAAGAAAAAAGAAAATCATAATAACAATTTCATGTCGTTTTTCTCCTCTTGGCCGAAGTTTCCTAGTTTCTGTGTAGCCAAAAAGCAAAGAGAAAGTAACTAAAAAGCCCTAAGATTTGCTCCAACGAGGAAGAATTGGGGGGAGAGAGAGAGAGAGCTTAATGTGGGAGTGGATATGGAACAATGGAAATTCGATGACTTCTCTCCAGCTTCAGCCCCTTCATCCTCTCTCCCCCCCTCCACTCGCTCTCACTCTGATTCCAGGTTTTTTATTTTTTTGTTGCTATTTTTTTCTGTAATAATTTTTGCTGTATCTTTTATTATTGTTATTATTATTTTTGTTAAATTTGTTAGACTGGATTCTGTTATTTCTGCATTATTGGAGCGGAAAGTTTGAATTTTTAGTGTGAAGATGAAATTTTGTTGACACGAATTTTCCGAGTACCTAATTTTTGAGACCTTAAAGAATTTTCCTCTTAAAATTGAAAATTTTCTATTGGTCATGCAGTTTTTCTATCTCGTGGGTCCTTAATCTCTTGACTCGCTGGTCCTACATTTAGAAAATTATTCATGGGTATAAATAATCTTTTTTTATTTATTTTTTTTTTTTGTTGGAAAAATATGAAATTCAAGTCGCTATTTTCTAATAGTTGTTATAAATTTATGAGAGCATGTGAAATTTGTGAGATAGGTTGAGAGTATTAATCAGTTGCTTTAATAGCAAAATTTTGGTGAGAAAAATAATTTGGACGGAAGTTTGGAGCTTGCCAAGTGAGGAAATCACTTGATTAGCTTTTGAGCCTTGATTCCACTATGAAATTGTTTTAAAAATGGCCTTTGAGTTTGTTGTTTGTCTTCAATTTTAATTTGTATAATTTACGTTTTGATCCTCTTTTGGGGGGTTTTTTCTAATAGACAAAAAACAGATGCGGAGGGGAATCCCATTGCGGCAAGAAAAGTTCAAAAGGCGGACCGGGAAAAGTTGAGGAGGGATCGGCTAAACGAGCACTTTCTCGAGTTGGGGAACACATTAGGTATGGTAGGAGAGCACAACTCATTTGTACTTTCTTGTTAATTATGATGAAAGAGCATTTTATTAATTTGCATTAGCCAGGTAATTAGTGAATATACAGTCTGTGCACGTTTTTTGATGACTAATGTAGGAAGGTGAGAAATTTCCCAAAAAAAAGGGAAGAACAAAAAGAAAAGCCTAGGATGATGGTTTGTAAAAGACGGGGAAGGAGAGGCTCTCAAAACCAAACAAGATTGGAAGAAACATTGGAATTAGAAGCACTTATACGAGTGTTTATGTTCACAAAAAGCCAACAAATGGGCACCATCCCTATTTCTCTCTCCATATCTTGCTCTCAGTTTAGTATCATATGACATACCAATCTGGAAAAAATTTTGATTGGTTTTAATGTGGATTAAAGCACTGCTCCTTCATGCTGTGGCTATGGAGGGGGTTCCCTCTTTTGATAAGTCGGGGGGGCTTAAAAGTTTTTGCTCGATTACTTCACGAGCCTTCATTGCTCCATTCTGCAACTTTTTTTCTTTTGTCCATCTCTAAGGCTTAAACACAGAGAAAGAAAGGGGAGGCTATCTAGTGGGAGTCATTTTGGTTGTATTCCCTTTGTATTGACAATTTCTTCTAGTGCTGGTCCAGTGCTTCATATTTGGACATACACTTAGTTATAATTGAAATGCAGATCCTGATAGACCGAAGAATGACAAGGCAACCATACTCACAGACTCAATTCAAATGCTGAAGGAATTAACTGCTGAAGTTAACAGACTCAAGGCAGAGTACACAGCACTTTCTGAAGAATCACACGAGGTGAGATACTTCTTATGCATTGTGCCCATGGTTGCGAGGACTATTATTTGCCAATGTCATCAATTATTGTTTCCTACAAACAGCTGACACAGGAGAAAAATGAGCTAAGAGAAGAGAAGGCATCTTTAAAATCCGATATTGAAAACCTGAATGCTCAATATCAGCAGAGAGTAAGGGTTATGTTCCCGTGGACTGCGATCGATCCTTCTTCTGTTGTTATGGGCCCACCTTACTCGTATCCAATGCCTGTGCCTGTTCCTTCAGGTCCAATTCCATTCCACCCGTCATCACAGCCGTTTCCATTGTTTGTTGGTCAAAATCCTGGTCCTGTTCCTAATCCCTATCCTGCATTCGTTCCTTACCCAACACCCGCCAACCCGGCAGTGGAACAGCCAGCCTCTCAGTATGCGTCCACCTCCCACATTTCGAGCAAACAAGATTCGAAAAGCAAGTCATTAGATCAACAAAGGGGCAGCAGTGTAGAAAGATGTGACAATTCCAACGAAGTAGCTACAGATCTTGAACTCAAGATGCCAGGATCATCTGCGCAACAGGTTTGTTTTGGAGTTATTGACAAATGGTTGGCAATTGAGGATGGTAACTTGTCTGAATGAGTATTGTTTTTTGCAGGACTTGTCTTCTTCTGGAGGTAGGAAGGGCAAGCAATCGCAGAGGAGAGAAAGGACGACTACTGATGGGAGCTCATCAAGTAGGTATTCATCTCAAGTTCTTCAGGATAGCTCCTCCAATAGTGTGAGTGACGCCCCAAAGGCTTGACAACTGAAGATATTCTAATTCCCTTTGCTACTGATTGTATCAAAGCATGGGCTGCAACACCCAATATGATGTCAAAATTATCTGAATTTGTTCTAACCAATTTCCAGTATATAAAAAAAAAGTGTCATTGTCCTTTCTGCCAACCGAAAAAAAAAAAAAAAATGAGGTTCATGGTTTTAGACTTTTAGGTACCCTTAGGGTGGTAGTTTGGTATCATTCAACTGACGTATCTAGATGTTCTCTGATACCTGTCCTGGATGGCATGAAAATATTGCTTTTAACTTGTCAAGCTCATATATGCTCAAGAACCAACCACCTAAATGGTTGGATATTTTTGTAAATTAGCTGGTATAATATAGTGACTGGTGTAGCTATATTCCACTTCAAGCTCTAAATTAATGTACTTGTTAAAAAAAAAAAAAAAAAATTCTCGCATTTGGCGTTTGCATTCTTTATACCTCCTTTTTGTGTGAAAAGAATGTCAACCAGCAAAAGGAAACGTGTTTTTTAATTGCTCACTTCAAAGAAAAAGAAGAATCGCTCTCCACTTTTAATCGATGCCTTTGTATCCTTTCCACCAACTACGTGAAGCAAGTTAAAAGTCACCCTAGTTTGTATCCTTCACTTCACCAGTTAAAATTTTATTTCTTTTAAGCTGTTTTCTACAGTATTTTTTTAATTAAAAATTTTTTATTCAAATCTATGAAATAAATGGGCCTCCAATTCCAGAAGAATTAATTTCAAAGAGCAACCACTCGGCTATAGATGAAATCCGTCACATTTTCACTGTAATTATATTTATGTCACACGTTACAATTTGCAGGGCACAAGCAAGAAATACCCAACACTCCACGAGGATGTACACAGGTAACCACAACAACCTGGAGCCACCTGCGCAGATCCATCCAAGATGGTCTGCGAATCGCAAACACAATCTAATGGAGAATCCCATTACTTAATTCCTTCAATTTTGAAAATGTTTGTTTCATAATTTTGCAAGAAGGGCCTTTACCGGACTTGGGAAGTATATAAATTAGGGAAAATGGAACTCCACCGCTCTTACCATCTCTCTGACTAAAATTTCAAAATTCAGTTCTTAATCTATATCCTTCGAGTGTTACGTGGAGGACAAGAAGAAGGGCTAGTAATATTTCGTGAACTAATGCTTGCAGTTCTGAGAAGCCTACGGAATTCTGCTAAGCTTATCTTCCCATCTTTGTCGATATCAGCCTCCTCAAGAAGGGGATCAATGGATCCTCTTAAGCCCGTGTGCTGCAAAGAGAAGTGAAGAAAACTCAGTGCCAACAATAGCAATATTATGAAAACGATAACTAGAGTTCACAAGGAAGGCAAAGATATTTTTGCTTCAGGTACAGAAAAACACTGACCAATCTAAGTTCCTCAGGTGTTATATATCCATCTTTATCAATATCAAACTTTTCGAAAGCTGCATGTGAGCGCTGCTGCCACTTGTCAGAGTCATGTTCTTCCAATTGATGGACGTGAAAAGTAGCTGCAACGAACTCAGAGAAATCCACAAGCCCATCGGTGTTCGAGTCAATCTGAATCAAACATAAAAAACAAACACTTAGCAATCACACACGAAGGTGAGAGCGGAAACAGTATTCATTGCCGTTGCTTCAGTGCATAAAACAAGGACTTCCAAAGAATAGAAGATCAGATGAAAGAAAGAATCAAGTCATGACTCTCATGAGCAAGATTATTAAGGCTCATTCAGGTCCTAGATTAAATAAAGAATTGCAGCATCGTATGAAAACAAAAAACAAAGAGGGTTTAGAACACATACAGCTTGCAGTATCTCAAGGACACGTGAATCTTTTAGTTTCCATGGGAGATCTTTTGCAAGGGCCTGCAATAGGAGCATATTTTTCAGTACAGGGACGACAAACTGTATGCTAACTGACTGGTGCACAATTTCGTTTATAGAGAAGCAAGAATTTAGCCAAGAGAAAGACCTGTCTCATTTCTTCGAGACTAATAGAGCCATTTTTATCCACATCAATTGCATCGAATTGATCTCTGAGGTCAGAGAGCTCCTCTTCATCAAGTGTGCTAGCCAATGCCTGCAAGGCCATCAAAATGAATTGAATAATTGAAAACCATTTTCCTCCTTTAGTTAACTTCCGCCTAAAGTAACTGCCTTACCCTAAGAGCAAACTGTTTCAAACGACTGTACTTCACAAACTGCCGCATGTTATTCAGAACAGATATATCGATCGGGATCTCTGATGCACTTCCTCCTTCTCTAACCCACGGGTGTGCTGGAAAGTAAGAACAAAAAAGTAAAAGTTAAACCAAACAACTATCTCCACCAGCGCTCTTGCTAGAAAGGATTAGGGAAAACAATATGCAACTTGGCTATTCGGCAAGCCAAACATAATAATTGAAAATTCATGAGGAAAACCCAGGGAAATCCCTTTTAATACCCCTATCCAAAGGTCAAAAATCATTGATAAACAAATATTAACAAACAGTATCTATTTTGCCAAAGGTAAGACTAAAGAATGGGCACTTACATAGGGCCTGAGAAGCAGTTAGTCTTGCCCTGGGATCCTTCACCAATAACTTCTTTACAAAATCTTTAGCACTGTTACTTATGCTTGGCCATGGCTTGCGGCGAAAATCTGGCTTGTTCCTTAAGACCTGAAAAAAATGAAAAGCACTAAAATAAGTATACTAAAGAAATAACAAAAAGCGGACGGGAAAAAGAAAAGGATGGTAACACAATAAAGTAGCAAAACATAGAATGGCGGAAAAATATGCAGTGATTAGGTGACGAGGAGATTTCAGCCAAAGAAAACTGAGGTGGGTAACTTATTTCAGGAAAACAAAAGACTGCAAGGAAAGTGGTCTAAGCGTCTAGTTCTCCTTCTGTCCTGGAAAGTGGGGATTTGGCATAAAATTAACAAGCTCTCAAAAATAGGCAAGAACTTGTTGGAATAAAGATTGGTTATCGACGAAATGACATGATGCAGATGGTGAATTCTGCGTTTTTGAATATTTAAAATGTATAAAATTTCCACCGTATTGAAAGAAAGAACCAATCTATCTATAAGCATCAATCAAAAGAACATGCATGGAAATTAAGAATGTTCTAGCACCTCCTTAAATATACCATCTTCCGTCTTATCCCAAAAGGGGCGCCTCCCACAAAGTAAAATATAGGTAATCACACCAATACTCCAGACATCCGATTCAGGCCCTGACCTGCGTTTCAATACTTCTGGAGCTACGTAATAAGCACTGCCCACAATGTCTTGGAACTTCTTTCCTGCATATCATTTACGAAAACATTACTTAATGATCTCAAACATACATGGCCAAAAACTCCAGCTACAAGGTGGAATATGGAAGACCCAATCAAAGATCCATTGACATAATTACAGCTCCAAATGACAGAACAGGCGTAAAAAGCTAAATATCTCATGAGGTCCTTGCAATAGGAATACACTTACCTGGTTTAATAAAGTCTGACAAACCAAAGTCTGTGGCTTTCAAGGGTGAGTCCTCTTTGGTTGACTTGAAAAGAAAATTCTAGAATAAAAGGAAGAAGGTGTAAGGGAACCCATTAACCAAAAAGAACAACTCAAGATGGTTACAGTTGGAACTGCTATTTGTGCAAGTAATCGCAGCCATACCTCTGGTTTCATGTCGCGGTGTACTAAACCGTGTAAATGACACTGTGCAGCAACCTTAAGCATCTGACGTACAACTACTGCTGCATCTTTTTCGGAATAACGGCTATCCTTCCTGATCAGAGCGATGAAAGTAAGTACCCATTCGAAATACCAACAATGTGACATAATGCAATTAGTGGTTGTTCACTAATGTTATAATCATATATGTTAGACAGACACACCATGTAAATAGCTAACAGCACACTACAGCAAAGAATAACATTTTATCAGGAATAAGGATTCTTACTTGGCCAAGATACGATCCAGCAATTCACCACCCTCGCATAACCTACAGGCAAAACCGAAGAACGTGTATAATCATGCATGCCGTGGTTTGAAACAAGGATAAAATGAGCAGAAAATCAACTTGTCCAGCAAGAACCAGCTAACGACGAAATACTCTCAAAATTAAGCTTGAGAATAACACTTACTCCATAACTATATACACATAAGAATCATCCTCGAAGGCGTTGTAAAACTGGACCACATTCTCGTGGCCTGTAAGTTCTTGCAATATCTTGACTTCTCGCTTAACATCCTCAACAGCAATGGGAAGAACCATCTGCCAAGTGCCACCAACACCAAAAAAGTTATTTCCTTTAGTTACTTTTGCAACTCCGAAAATTTGTTTTTTAACAATCCCAAATGCCAAAATTCCCTAAAAGAAATTATACTGAAATAAACATTCTACTTGTGAGTGCCATTGATTACTCTCAAAAAAACTGCAAGTTGCCAAAAGGATTTCTTTCACCCAAAAACACATGAGATAAGCTTAGCAAAAGACATGTTCTTCATGGATTTCCAGAAAATTGGGAAATTTTGGATATTGTAGGAACCTAAATTGAACCCTACATTTGAAATGAACACAAAAGGGTTAAAAAAAAAAAAAAAAAAAACACTTGATAAGACTGGCCAAATATATGAATCACTATACTAATATTCTACCTAATATAAGAAACAAAAATCCAAGTGGGGGAAACTACAGGAAAAAAGTCAAAAACACAAATTTGGGATCAAACCACCATTACCAAAAAAAAAAAAAAAAAGCCTATTCAAAAGTAGAATCTCCAGCTTCCAATCAGAAAATTCCCAGATTCCCCCACCTCAAAAGTCCCTAAATCGCCCAAAATTAAGATTAACTCCCATAACCAAAACAATTAAAAAAAGTAAGAAAAAAAAAAAGGTAGTTTTGAATTATCATTATTATTTCAGTTTTCACAAAACCTAGATTCATTTCAAGAAAAAAACAAAAACAAAACAAAGCGTCAAAATTTCGAAGAACGCCGATGAATTTAAAGAAACCTTATTCTTCTCGATTCTCTTGACGGCGACACGATCGCCATTGGCCTTGTCGGCGGCGACGTACGTGTATCCGAACTGGCCATGTCCTAGAAGCTTCCCGATCTTGTAACGCCTGTCGAAATCCTTGGCGTACCCAAAATCGGTGCGCTTTCCGCAGGGGATAATCCCTCCGCCCTGCCTCCTGCCGCCGCCGTTGTTCTTCTGGTGAGTAGCATTCTTCTGGTTGTGGGTCCCATTGCCCCGCCTGTTCTTCTGATTGGTATTGTTGTTGTTGGTGGTGGTCGACGACGCCGATTCCCTCGGGACTTTCACCGTCGTTTTCTGCGATTTCGGTGTCGTTTCCTTGGAATTGTTGTTTTTGTTGTTGTTGGTGCTGCTGTTTGAGCCGCTAACTCTGGCGGTTGATATACAAGCACCCATGGTTGAAGAAGAAGAAGAAGAAGAAGATTAGAAAAGGGAGAAGAGAGTGGTGATAGGTTTTAGAGGAGAAAACCATAACAGAGAATGGAAGGAAAACTGGGGAATATAAATTAGAGAGAGAAATAAAAAGAATTGGAGAGGAGAGAGAGAGAGAGGAAAGACTGGAGCAGATAGGAGGAAGAAGGGAAGAAAGAGAGGGTGGGGGGAGGAAGGGAGGAGATAGATGGTGGTCAAAAAGAGACTTTTTGATTTTGAAAACTCAAAAAAATAAAAAAAGCATATATATATATATATATATATATATATATATATATATATAAACAAATAATAAAAAACATGAATGAAATTGAAAACGAGTTTTTCTCTTTTTTTAAAAAAATTATTGTTTTTAATTGAAAGAACTTTATGATTTGTTTGTTTAGAATTAGAGTTTTGTTATTAGTTAGTACTTACCTATCCAAGTACAAAAATAAAAGGCATGATATTGAAATTGTTTTTAAGAAATAAGTTAGAAAAAAATTGTTGTATGTCAAAGATAACACTATAAAAAGATTAAATTTTGTTGTTTTAATAGGATTTTCAAATACCTTTAGCTTTATTTATTGTCAAACAAAAATAAGCTACAGTATATTTATTCTAACTTGTAGTTCTCATCCTTATAGCTTTAGATTGTCAAAAATCTCTATCATATTATCTTTTTCTAATAAAATATCAAGGTTTAAAATGGTAAAATGTTGATAAGTTTTTTTTTAACTTATATATTCTACCATATAATAATTATCAATATAGTTTAAGTATCAGACTAAAAATGTTGATTTTTAAAGAGGATAAAAATGGTGATTTTAAGCACGTATTATAATATTATCAAAAATTTATAATTAAAAGTGTGTAAAAACCAATACTTTTATTTTCTTGGGCTAAATGGCAAGATGTTAATTTTTCAAACTGTAAAATGTTTTGGTCAATAAGGATGTCTTTATAATTTTGATAGAAATATATGACAAAGGTAGGAAATGGGAAAATTGATAAACTCATTTCACAAGTTAAAATGTAGGGCAATGTTTAATGTTACATGTGTTTATTACACACTCAAGTAGTTTTGTTTGAAAAATAAGTTGAAACTTTTTAGTTCTAACTGTTACAGTATAAATCTCTCATAAGTTATAATAAAAAAATAAAAGTTTATTGTAATATAAAATTCTCACATACTATAATGTTTACATTTCAACTTACTTTTTAAATGCTCTTAATAAGTGCAAAAATATTCTTTCATATTGTTAATCCCTTAAACTTTCCTTTTGGTGTTCAATTCATTCAAGAAAATATAAGCAAAGAGTAAAAGAGGTAGTTTAAACAATTTATGACAACTAACGAGTCTAAATTAGGAATTGACAATATAAAGAGGTTTTTAGCATTTCTTATAGTGCTAAGTTTATCCATCGCATTTAACTTAAACGTAAGATAAGATTGTGTAATATTTTCAAAAATAGGTACCATACTATATAGTTTTTTCAAAATCGTATTGTCTAAGCTCCAAAAAAACACAAAATTATAAAATTATTATAAAATACTTTTTTTAGGGGAAAATAAAAAAAAATAATAATAATAATACAAAGAAATACTTGTATTTTAATTTGTGGTTCCTCTTTATTGAGACTTTTATGGTTTACGTCACTTTTTCTTAAGATGGATTGATTTATGATATTCTTAATAAAACTCTTTGATGTAACGCCACATGGAGAAGGTAGATTAAAATTAAAAAAAGAAAAAGACTTATTTATCCTCACTCTGAATTACGATTTTCAACCTAGATCATATCCTCACTCCAAACCAGAAGTCACCTCTCCCTTTTTCTCTCTATAATCCTACTGCAGCAACCACCAGTCCGACATCCGCCTCCTGGATATGCAATTTTAAAAATCACACCGTCCACATAAAATTGAGAGTGTTTAAAAAAATTAAAATACATTGTAAAATTTTTTATCAAAAATAGAGCAAGAAAACAATGACAGGAAGTAATATTCGATCCATTTTGCTTCCGCTTTTATGAGTTTAAATTTTCGTATATGTTGCAATTTGAATTTAACATTTTGTTGGCGGCGGCTGCCAAAAATAGTGGTTTTGGCGTCAGATATTGGCTGGTTTTGGTGGTGAACAACCGGCACTATACATATTCCGATGATAATTATGATGGATATCAGGTACTAATTGGGGTATATTTGAAATAACAAATAAAATATGCTGAAATAGGGTGGCATTCTTTAAAAATAGTTTTTTTTTTTTTTTTGGCCGAAATCGAAGTTTAATTTTTGCTGGAATTTGTGTAAAGAAGCCATCTTTATTACTACGTCAACTTTACGCAACACATCCAAATAATATGTATATTTTTCTTGGGCAAGCAAACCAGCCAAGTAATGACGCATCATTGTTAGTATGTTTATATTGAATTAAAAATGTCATTTACTTTCCTTGTCGTTGGGTTTACTTGTAGAGTCATTTTTCAAGTTTCCCTTTTCTTTTCTTCCCTCCCTTTTTTCAAATTGATCTTTGGAATTTTCTGTTTCCAAGTTCACACAATTTGATTTTTCTTTTTTTCCCTTTGTCACGTATGAAAGTAGGGTCCTTCTCTAGTAGAAAACCCTATCAAAAATATCCATTTTGAGACCTTTAAATTAGATCAAAATCATTTTTTTCCGTATTTAATGGTTGCAATATATTTCTTCAATACCCACTAAAGAAATTGATAGGTACAGTAACAATTTATATAACAAATTGTTACCTTGGCAATATTACAGTAGTTTTTGCCTTTTAATTCGTTAGATTGCTGAGTGGACTTTGAGAAGACTCGTAAAAGTCAGAGCCTATAAGGAGAGGACATGTTTATAAGTTTTAATCATACACTTAAAAGAGTGTTAGGCCATAACTAAAGAAGATTGGTTTGGTTGTCAATATTAGATGACTCAAACCAAGTATGATTGAGTATAACATAAAATTAAAAAAAAAAAATTGTATGATTGAGCATAACCAAATTAATACAAGAGTATAATTTTTCTTTTTTTTTCTTTTTTCTTTTTATTTTTGTTTAAAGAAGTATGTATGAATGGTGTTACAAAATGAGAGGTGAATAAAGAAGCATGTATGATTGAAGTATGTAGAAAGAAGTATGTATGTATAAAGGGTGTATAAAAATAAAAATACAAAAATGGTATTACAAAATGAGAAGTGGTTGGTTGGGTTAAGTGGGTCTAAATCATGTGGGACGTCTAACTCTAACCATGACAAGTTGTCAAGTAGACAATTGTAGACAATGAAATTTGAATAGGCATTTTATTGTTGAAAACTTAAATGTGTACACAAGATATTTCATATTTGGATAGATCTTTTTTTTTTCTTTTTCTTCCTTTTTGCTATTGTGTGAAATGTCTTCTTCCTTCCTTCCTTTCCTTGAGGGATTCTAGCAAATTACGATAAATTTTAGGCTTTTATTATCATTTAAAATACAAAATTATCGGAGTCAATAAAAAAGGATAAATTTCAAAAATCCTCCTTGAACTTGATCACCTTTTCATCTTACCCCTAAAATATAAAAGTGGTCTATACACCCTTTATATTTCAAAATGTTAGCATAAATCCACCTTCTGTTCTTGCATCCATTTTATGTTGGCTTTTTGTAATTTTGAAAGATTTAAAGGATGTTCTTGTAATTTTCATAGTTTTGACATTAATTATCATACTGTTTCATTTAAGCCCAAAACAATTTAGAGCTTCAAAGTTCTCTCAATAGCTTTGGATAAGGTATCTTACTGTTGTTGGATGTTATGTTAAAGTATATTCAAAATAGTCCACTGTGCTTTCTTTTTATTTAATTAGACTTTTTTGCAGCATCATAGCTTTTAGATGAAGGCAACAGCTTTCTTTCCTATTAACCACTGGGGACCGACGATTTATTAATTTATTTTTAATTTAATTTATTCAAGGTGTATAAGCGCCTTTTAAAGTTTAAAATGAAAAAGAAAAATATCCAAAGTTTAAGGGGCATATTAAAAATTTCTCGTAGTAAATGTGGAACTCAATGAAAACTGAAGTCAATGAACCTTCTGTGTTGTGGTCCATGTACTTGGAGATAGCTGGCTTTATATAGAATAAAATAATTTTTGGCCTTTTTGTTAAATTTTATTGCAAGACACATGATTTTGCCCAATGGTTAAAGGTTTTTTTTTTTTTTTTGGGAAAAAATAGTTTATCAAATTTAACGCCCTAATCTATAAGTTGGAGTGCTTTTGTATCACCTGATTTACTATTTTATGTACACAGTTATGGAATAAACTGATAAAATTTAATTAAATAGCTGGTAAAACTCAATCTCTTTGTAATGTAAGATTTATGTAAGATTTTAAGTTCATTGTAGCTCCTTTTTTTTTCTTTGAGAAAACATAACAAAAAATAATTTAATTGTTGAGAAATCAAACTTTTGTAAGGACAGTCGCGGAGAAGGCAATTTTACACTACCAGTAGAGAATGTTATTTTATCTACTAGAGTAGTAATTTAACGGCCTGATCAGTGACTATTTATATTAAAAATTTGTAGCGTGCAATACAAAATTACTTCCGATTGTATATCATACTATTAAAAAGTTAATTCGATGATTTCAACACCCATGTTTTATCGATGGTGTAAAATAGTCTTATCTATTACAAGAATTCTCATTTTGTGAAGTAGATTTCTTGAGTAACTACTGAAAAGTAATCTATTAACAGGTATATATTTTTTAGCCTCTAAATAAATTTTTTTTTTTTTTAGGTAAGTGACCACGTCTATTTTTTTAGAAGTATATTACCGGTGAGAATATATACTCATCGGAGAAGCACCCTTAAGTGAAGATAGCACATGCAAGAAATATTAGAACTTTTCAGCCAAAAAAAAAAAAAAAAGAAGCAATATTGCAAACACATAAATTGTATAATTCTTAAAATAAGTATTACAAGATTGGCTGTTTGGTTTATTGCACTATCTAACCGGAAAGTAATAATAATAATAATAAACATTTCGAAGTGTTTTCGTGTCTCGGTGAGAGGATGAAGAATTTCCAAGTCAGACGTCAAACTTCACAGTGTTGATTTGGTCTTTGGAAATGTTGAAAAAGTCAAAGATCAACGGGTTTGTTAGCCTGTACCACCATCTATTGGTGATCTATATACACCCGCATCTCCGTTGTCCCACTCTCTCGGCCAATAGCAGCCTATATATATTGTCCTCTACTTTCACTTGTTTTTGGTCTCTTAGGTGTGATGCTCGTTGGCAAATTATTAAATCTAATCAAAATTATTTTTTTTATAAATTTAATAATTAAAAAATAAATACTTATCCATAAATTATTATTTTTTCTTATATGAAGAAAACACCATTCATTTTCCTTTTAGTGCAATATATCTATGTCATTTAAACACTCAAAAGTCTCTAAAGAATCATTTCTTTTTTGAGACTTAATTATGACAATTATTATCTCTTTATTGTGAGTTAATTAAGACAACTCAGGCAAAATTCTGTTTTATATAGTTATTCAATGTTATAAGGAAGAGATTTTACTAGGAAAAATCATTTTCATCTATGGAGTTATAATCTTATTATTTATAAAACTGTAGGTCTTAATCTATTATATAGTGTATTTTTAGATTGAGTCTTACTGTTTTATTAATAACGGGGTTATAACTTTATAGGGTTAAATAAGATTGCTTTTTTGATAAGGGTATAACAAAATACTTTATTAATATTTAGTTATAGATCATCATACTTTCATCATATATGTTAATATTACTTTGTTATAATTTAATTTCGAGGGTCCATCTCATGTTAAAATATAGAAGTAATTTCATAGAAAAACTCACAGGAAAAGGAGGGCAGGAAAATTCGTATTCCAACAAAGTGGAAGAAGGCCAATAATAATAATAATAATAATAATAATAATAGTAAAGTAAAGAAGAATAAGAAAATACACGGGCATAATTTATGTGTTTTCTATAAAAATAATTTTTTTATATATGAAATAATGATGCAATTAGCATAATATATAGTAGATAACTCGTCATTTTACAAACACATGTAAATCCCTCTTTCGTCTTAAATGAATTTAAATTGACATGCCAACTTCCATGAATTTTATATCAGTGAAGGAAAAAAGAGAGGAAAAAATTAAAAATTATCACAATACATTACTAGGACTTCAAAGTTGGCAATCATAATCTAAACCAAAAAAAGCAGAACAAGCATAATAAAATTAAGGTATTTGGCATGACGGTTAGGACCATTGATTATAACTATTTTTATTGTAGTATGTAAGAGTTTTACATTGTAATAATTTTTTTCTTTTTATTGTAACGTATAAAAATTTTACACCATTTATAACTAAGTTAGTGGTCAAGACTCCCCGCCAAACACCTTTTTAACCTTGGTTGAATCCTTATTAACAATTCATTAGGCGCGTTAGGGCCTTAATAATTGTCTTATTCAAAAAGAATATTATATATATGTTTGATACGCGTGTAATAAAGTGAAAGCATGTGCCAGTATACACCTGCATTTTAGCATATACTCCAAGAAAGTGTGGTAATTGGAAGATTTCAGACGCAACCCAATTGTTTAAACAAGAAAAGACTTTGACTTGACTGTGGTAATTTTGATTTCAACTTCATGATAATGTTTTTAATTTCTTACTTATACATAGATCGGTGTTTAAACAGTCCTAGAAGTGATAATTGCATATATGTACCATCAGAAGACATTTTAACCATCCTATTAAGACATTCAACGACAGTATTTTAATATTTTTTAAATGATTTTCTCATAAAAATTTTCGAAATACAAATATTGTATACTGCATTTTTTCTCCCCATTAAACAATGTTTCTCAAAAATTGTTGTTATATTTGCATTGTGTAACGCAAATTTTACGGCAGTCAATAAGTACAAAATCAAAATGCATATAAATAATTATTAATAATCTGTTTGAAAAAAAGGTTGTCATTATTTTTTTTTTGTATAAATTTTGTCGAAGAAAATAATGCAACAAAAATAGTTAAAATTATTTTTGCTAAAGGTGAAAACAAGATCCATTGCCGACATTATATTGTTTTTTTGTAAACATTTAATTTTTTAGAGTATGAAAGGCCCATACAAAGTTGGTAATAGAGTATATCAAAACAAAAAAAAAAAAAGTTGGTAATAGAGATACGTAGTGATCTTTTCAATCAGTGTTTTTTCATGTGCCACCAGCGAATGCGAGCCTGGCGTCACTCGCCGACTCCTAGACTAAAAAAGAGTGTTACATTAATATTTTAATAGCCTATTTAATAAAATTAGTTGTCACTAATTTTTTATTTAAAAATAATATAAAATTTTTATATGTTATAATAAATAAAAAAATTATTACAGTATAAAGCTCTCTCATGATACAGTATTTACAATTTTAACTACCATGTTAAATATCCTATAAGTTAATTAGAAAAAAAAGTGTGGTAATTGAAATTGATAGGGTGTTTGGTATTGGACAGTCTGGACCATTATTCAGTTATGAACAATATAAAACCTTCACATGCTACAATAAAAAAGAAAAAAAATTACTACAATGTAAAGCTCTCATATACTACAATAAAAATAGTTCTAAACCAATGGTTCTTACCATTATGTCAAACACTCTATCAATTGCATTTCTTAATGGGAACTTTTATAGTGGGAATTACCACTTTTCACTTTTAGTAATTATTGTTGTATTAATTTTAAATGGTCTAATTTTTATGTGGAAACAATTGTATGTTGCACTATAGATTTTTTATGTAAAAATGGCTTATGGGGTGTTTAGAAGGTGGTGGGAACTAGTGGTGAGAACCACTTTTACTGTAGCATGTGAGAGTTTTACACTGTAGCAATTTTTTTTATTGTTACTGTAGCATGTGAAAGCTTTATACTGTTCATAACTGAGTTTGTGGTAGGAACCGCAGTTTTCACCACTTTGCCAAACACCCGGTTATTGATTAGACCATTAAAAAAAATAATTTTCAACATTTTATTGGTAAAAGCTGTTGTTTTTTAATAGTTTGGATTAATTTTTCATGGCTTCATTTTTTATTGAGAACAATTTTATGTCGAGTTGTAAAATTTTTAATATGAACACTTATATAGCCTGTTTGACAAAGTTTGTTATAACTAACTTTTCAGTTAAGAAATAGTATAAAATTCTCACATGTTACAATAAAAAAAAATTACAACAGTATAAAGTTCTCACATGCTATAGTGTTTATAGTTCTAACCAATAGTGATCACCATGCCAAACACCCTAATAGTTTATATCGTTGAAAAATTAATTCAATGGTCATCCATGGTACCAAATTATGTTTTAATTTTATTTATCAGTAGTAAGGGCATGTATTTTGTAGATTTCAAACCCATTCTTTTGACCTGGCCAAACCAAACAGAAATCCCGATTCATCTCAAAAACGGCCCGTTGTTATGGAAAATTGTTCGATAAAAGCTCCCTTTTTAATAATTAAAAGAGGCCATTTTTTTGTGGTCGGTGACAT
>CAMOHE010043603.1:1029-28199 GCA_946598075.1 Artocarpus hirsutus | reverse complement strand
CTGTCTCATTGCTTGTTGCTCTAGGTACATGATCCATTTGGGTTTTAAGGGCGTATGCACCATTATTTTCCCTAGTTTACCTCACCAAATGTCATAATAGTGATGTGATCATTATAATACAGCCCTTCCACCCATTACGGTTCATGTACCTGCTGTACCACCAACTGCTTCTCAAGGAAATGAACCAATTACCGAGTCGCCTGTCTCATTGCCTATTGCTCCAGGTACATGATCCATTTGGGTTTTAAGGGCGTATGCACCATTATTTCCCTTAGTTTACCTCACCAAATGTCATAATAGTGATGTGATCGTTATAATGCAGCCCCTCCACCCATTACGTTTCATGTACATGCCGTACCACCAACTGCTTCTCAAGGAAAGGAACCAGTTACCGAGTCGCCTGTCTCATTGCCTATTGCTCCAGGTAAATGATCCATTTGGGTTTTAAGAGCATATGTACCATTATTTCTCTTAGTTTACCTCACCAAATGTCATAGCAGTGATGTGGTCATTATAATACAGCCCCTCCGCCCATTACGGTTCATGTACATGCCGTACCACCAACTGCTTCTCAAGGAAAGGAACCAGTTACCGAGTCGCCTGTCTCACTTCCTGTTGCTTTAGGTACATGATCCCTTTGGGTTTTTAGAGAATATGTACCGTTATTTCCCTTGGTTTACCTCCCCAAATGTCATAATAGTGATGTGATGATTATAATACAGGCCCTCCTCCCATTACGGTTCATGTACCTATTGTACCACCAACTGCTTCTCAAGGAAAGGAGCCAGTTATCGAGTCGCCCGTCCCATCGCCTGTTGCTCCAGGTACATGATCCCTTTGGGTTTTATGAGCATATGTACCATTATTTCCCTTGGTTTACCTCACCAAATGTCATAATAGTGATGTGATCATTATAACACAGCCCCTCCACTCATTACGGCTCATGTATCTGCCGTACCACCAACTGCTTCTCAAGGAAAGGAACCAGTTACCGAATCGCCTGTCTCATTGCCTGTAGCTCGAGGTACATGATCCATTTGGGTTTTAAGAGCACATGTACCATTATTTCCCTTTGTTTGCCTCACCAAACGTCATAATAGTCATGTGGTCGTTATAATATAGCCCCTCCAGCCGTTACGGTTCATGTACCTGTTGTACCACCAATTGCTTCTCAAGGAAAAGAACCAGTTACTGAGTCGCCTGTCTCATTGCCTGTTGCTCTATTTACATGATACATTTGGGTTTTAAGAGCATATGTACCATTATTTCCCTTAGTTTACCTCACCAAATATCATAATAGTGATGTGATCGTTATAATACAGCCCCTCCACCCATTTCGGTTCATGTACCTGCCGTACCACCAATTGCTTCTCAAGGAAGGGAACCAGTTAACGAGTCGCCTGTCTCATTGCCTGTTGCTCCAGGTACATGATCCATTTGGGTTTTAAGAGCATATGTACCATTATTTCCCTTAGTTTACCTCACCAAATGTCATAATAGTGATATGATCATTATAATATAGCCCCTCCACCCATTACGGTTCATGTACCTCCTGTACCACCAATTGCTTCTCAAGGAAAGGAGCCAGTTACCGAGTCGCCTGTCTCATTGCCTGTTGCTCCAAGTACATGATCTATTTGGGTTTTAAGAGCATATGTACCATTATTTCCCTTGGTTTACCTCACCAAATGTCATAATAGTGATGTGGTCATTATAATACAGGCTCTCCACCCGTTACGGTTCATGTACATGCCGTACCACCAACTGCTTCTCAAGGAAAGGAACCAGTTACCGAGTCGCCTGTCTCATTGCCTGTTGCTCTAGGTACATGATCCATTTGGGTTTTTAGAAAATATGTACCATTATTTCCATTAGTTTACCTCACCAAATGTCATAGTAGTGATTTGATCATTATAATACAGCCCCTCCACCCATTACGGTTCATGTACCTGCCGTACCACCAATTGCTTCTCAAGGAAAGGAACCAGTTACCGAGTCGCCTGTCTCCTTGCCTGTTGCTCCAGGTACATGATCCATTTAGATTTTAAGAGCATGTTTACCATTATTTCCCTTAGTTTACCTCACCAAATGTTATAATAGCGATGTGATCGTTATAATACAGCCCCTCCACCTGTTATGGTTCATGTACCTGTCGTACAACCACATGCTTCTCAAGGAAAGGAAATTGTTACCGAGTTGCCTGTTGCTCCAGGTACATGATCCATTTGCATTTTAAGAGCACATGTACCATGTGTGTTTTCTTGTTTCAAGAAAACTTTTCAGCTAAAACTGGTAGAAAATGGCTTCTATGTTGTGCTATGATTTACAGTTCCGGTTGAAACGCCTTCAAGGATCACGCCACAAGTTTCGCCAACTGCACATCCAAGTACACCTGAAATTCCACCAATAAGTTTTGACCAAAGAAATTCTACAAATAATAAAGGTCCCATCTCGGAGCCAATTACCCCAGGTACATGATGAGGGGTTTTTTATGCCATACTAGAATTTTTGTTATAATGGTTTGAGGTTAACATCTTTCTGTTATTTACAGTATCTGTTGCTTCACCCCCAAGAACATCGGGACTCAATCCACCTGGTACACCTTATCTAATCTTTTTCCTTATCCTTAAACATAGTTTTTAAAAAACACCTTATCAGTGCTTTTTTCTGAAGATGCAGTTACCATTGTATCACCACCAAGTCAAGCACCACGAAGTTTACCGTTCATCCATCCCACTGCACCTAGAGGGTCTCCATTGATACCTGGTATTCCTCCCCCCCCGAAAAGAAACGTTGTTTTAAGTTTGTATTCAACTAGCCAATTTAACTGGATCATCTTGTTAAGTTTTGGTTTGGTAGTAATTTCTGAAATCTATTCTTCAAAGAAAGTAGGATCTTTTTTGGAACTTATGTGCTTCTTAGAAGCATCTTTCTTTCATATATCTCTATTTCTTTCTTGTTTGAGCTGAAATCACATGGCTCGGGGACACAGAAATGTGAAGAACCTTCCATTGTTTTATACTGAGTTGTAGTCAAACTATATGGAGCAGGGATTTGATAAAAATAACCAAAAATATTTTTTTTGACAAAAGCACCCGATGAACCTGTGTTGGTTAGTGGTTTGCCCTGTAGCATTTTATTTTCCTACTTAGAATTTAGTTTCATTAAAATGGTCCCCAAACTCATGTCAACAGCTCATTTTCTGTGTTGTCATGCAAGCTACATCAATTGAACACAGAGTATCTCCATTTTGGTTTTAAAGGGCATGTTACCAAATTGTCTCCCCATATTGCAGACCATGAAATCTCTCCTGTGTCATCACCTCCCCCAATCATTGACCGGAAAAGGGAGGGAATACCTGTTGTTGCACCGTCATATACAAAACCCCAGCCATCTCCGCCTGTAGGCCAAATCCAAGCAAATGGTACACTATATCCAAACTTCAGATTGGTTTTTAATCTGCAGAATATGTTATCAGGATAATATTGTTCCTGTGAACACTATTTTTGTAGGTTCTGCTGCTGGTGCTCCTTTGGAGCATGAACCTCCCCAACATTTTTATGCTGCTCCTCCACCATTGTTGCTTCCTGATTCTCATAATAAAGGAAACAGTCCTCCAGCATCTTCACCTGCAACCCCATTTTATAAGCATCATCATGCAAGAAACAAAATCACCAATCCTGCTCCTGCACCGTCATATCCAATTCATCCTCCCCCTTTGAAACAGCAAGGTAAATTTCCTACTCTACCTGGACTTTTCTTCGCCACCTCCTTAAAAACAAAATGTTTTTTTTTTAATTGGGATTTTGTACCTTTAAAATTCTATGTAGGCCCTGCTGTCCCACCAGCACCACTTCAAACGCATAGAGAGAGACATTATGCTTCTCCCCCCTCAAAACAAGGTACTTTCATGTTTGTTTTTCTTCAGTTTTGTGTTCTGTCTCAGAAATGGTCTTAAGTTGGGGACCCTTTTTTTAACTCATTCTGGGTGGCAGATTCTCCAGTTTCACCATCCCATAGCCCTTTTTATCGACCATTAAGACATGTTTCACCTGCACCTACTCCATCTCAGAAAGCTGTGCCAAGCGACCCCAAAAGTAAGAAAAAATATATATGCCGCTTCATTTTCTTTTATTCCTAATATTTTGTACGATTATTGGAATTCTCATTCAATTCATCGTAACCAAACAGTTTACCATAAGATTATATTTATTCACTTTATATGGCATTTCTCTCACCAGAAGTTTTTTGTCCATCAGAAAGTCCCAAGGTAGCACACCCACCACCACTCCGGGCATTCCCTCCTCCACCTCCCAATGAAGGTAAAAAAAAGCTTACAGTTTCTCTTGCTAGCATTATTCTATCTTCGCAGAGCGTAAAGTACTTCTCGTCATGCTAAGTTTTGACCGGCAGACTCTTCCTTCGCACAGATTGTTCAGCAACCATTTGCACAGAACCCTATACAAACACTCCTCCTGGAACATCTTGTGCGTGTGTTTTGGCCATCCAAGTTGGATTACGCCTTAGCGTTGCTTTATATACATTCTTCCCATTGGTCTCAGAGCTAGCCCAGGAAATTGCTGCCTGTGTTTTCATAAAACAAAGTCAGGTCCGCGTCATCGGAGCTAATGCAGCTAACCAGCAACCAGATAAGACTGTAGTCCTTGTTGATTTAGTACCTCTAGGGGCAAGGTTTGATAACACCACTGCTTTTCTGACTTATCAAAGATTCTGGAATAAGCAAGTTACCATCCAAGCATCCTACTTTGGCGACTATGAAGTGCTATATGTGCGGTATCCAGGTGCAATTTTGAAGCTCTAATTTCTTCTATTTCTCCCTCCATCCCCCTCCCTTGTTGTAAATAATTTTCTCCTTACACTAAATCTATGCACTTGCAGGTTTGCCTCCATCTCCGCCTTCAGCAGGAGGTATAATAGATGACGGGCCGTATCCTGGCATTGACAATAATGCGAGGACAATAAAGCCCTTCGGGGCTGATCTGCCAAAAAAGCATCATAAAAAGGGGCTTAGTAGTGGCATAATTGCTATTATTGTTCTATCATCCTTTCTAGCAGTGATTTTGTGCTCTGCAGTAGCTTGGTTTTTTCTTTTTAAACGTAGGGACGAAGTTTCTCAACAAGGACCAACTCCAAAGGTTTTGCAACCTATCGTCTCCAAACCATCAGGTAATTCAATTCAACAACTTAGAGTATGTTTGGAAAATTAGTTGGAACTTAAAAATTGTAGTATATGAGATTTTTACATTGTAGCAAACTTGTGTTTTTCACTGTAACATGTGAGAACTTTACACTGTAGCAAACTGAACTTTGTTTTTCTAACGTGCTTCCTAAACAAAGCCATAGTCAATCAAGTTTTCCGGTTCACTTTTCCTTGTATAGACATATTTGTTCTCTCAAGTTGTATTGGAACAAAATTCTCTGGTAAAGCTCAATAATAAGCCGAATAAATGGATTTATGGGGCAATATTTTGGTTTGTCTGTTCTTTCAATGAGAAAACAAAGTATGAAGCTGGTTACCAAATATGTGCACGTCCTAATTGAGTTCTAATAATATATTTTGGATAAAATACTGAGAGTGGAGTTTATAAAAAAATTTTCTCTATTAAGAATATAAGAAAGGGTGCATATATTTTGCAGGAGCTCCTGGGTCTCATATAGGAAGTGGGGACAGTTTTGCTTCTTTATCATTTGGATCTAGCATTGCAACTTATACAGGATCCGCCAAGACTTTCAGCGCAAGTGATATAGAGAGAGCAACCGATCATTTTGATGCTTCTAAAGTACTTGGGGAAGGAGGCTTTGGGCGTGTTTACAGTGGTGTTCTCGAGGATGGAACCAAAGTTGCCGTCAAAGTTTTGAAGAGAGATGATCAACAGGGTGGCCGTGAATTCTTGGCTGAAGTTGAGATGCTTAGCCGCCTTCATCACCGGAACTTGGTCAAGTTGATTGGTATATGTATAGAGGAGCGCACCCGCTGCTTGGTTTACGAGTTGATCCCAAATGGCAGTGTGGAATCGCATTTGCATGGTACTTGAACTGATTCTAATATATTCTTTGTTTTCTGTTTGCTTTAAGTTTTGGTCATTGTCATTTTCTTTGGGGCTATTGTGTTTATGGTTAGGTGTGGACAAGGAAACCGTTCCATTAAATTGGGGTGCTAGAATGAAGATTGCATTAGGTGCTGCTCGGGGACTCGCATATCTACATGAGGATTCAAGCCCCCGTGTTATACATAGGGATTTTAAGTCGAGCAATATCTTGTTGGAAGATGATTTTACACCAAAAGTCTCCGACTTCGGTTTAGCTCGGACTGCTTTGGATGAGGAGAATCGGCATATTTCAACACGAGTCATGGGGACATTTGGGTACGACATTCCCTTTTGGCTTCCAATTTTTCTATATCACTTTGGTTGTGTATCTCACATTTTTGACATTTTTACATTATCATCATTGATTTCCAGATATGTGGCTCCCGAATATGCAATGACTGGACATCTTCTTGTAAAGAGCGATGTTTACAGTTATGGAGTTGTCCTTCTTGAACTTTTGACTGGAAGGAAACCAGTAGACATGTCACAGCTGCCTGGTCAAGAAAATCTAGTTTCATGGGCCCGTCCGCGCCTCACTAGTAAAGAACGTTTGGAAACAATTATAGATCCTTCTCTGGGGCCTGATGTTCCATTTGATAAGGTGGTCAAAGTAGCAGCAATTGCATCCATGTGCATACAACCGGAGGTATCGAACCGCCCTTTCATGGGTGAGGTTGTTCAGGCCTTAAATTTGGTGTGTAACGAGATTGAGGAAGCAAAAGAGCTTGGTTCAAGGACCTCAAATAGAGAGGATTTATGTATCGACTTGGATGCCTCGGAACAGTTGCAAAGCCAATACTCAGTCCACAGCTACGAGTCTGAGCTTGATTTTGGGAGAGGAATGTCAGCCTCAGAGTTGTTCGGTACATCTGCAAGATTAGGCACAGAACAATCCGAGTCGTTTAGGAGGCACTCTAGTTCCGGTCCATTGGGAAGTAGGAGAAGCAAGCATTTCTGGCAAAGAGTAAGGGGACCATCTGGAGGCAGTGTGAGTGAACAAGGGTTTACATTCAAGTTATGGCCAGGTTCCCATTGAAATACTCGGAACGGTCCCGTATAAAAGATTAATTTCTTTTCGATTTTCTGGTTCTCGAAGTTCCGAGCACAACCATACATTGTGATCTTTCCCCGCAGAGAAAGAGGGGTGAATTTCCTGCTGTCATGAGGTTCTTCAAATTAAGGGCTTATGTGGGATGGAGTTGGAAATCCAATTTGGACCAACCTTAATAAATTTAACATGATCAACAAGAACTAGGCTCGGCCCTCTGCTTCGGACGACAATCGAAACGACGATAGAAATCGCCGGCGTTTGCATAGGGGAATAAGTTTGGACTGAGGCTGCTAGAAAACGTTAATCCAAGAATGAATGTAGAGAGAAAAAGTTTAAACTCTTGTTACGGATTTGTGCAGAAGATTTTGTTGCTCCCACTTATAATGCAGTGATAAAAAAATCATAGTACTAAGATGGTCTTTTTCATATGATTAAAAAAAAAGAAGAAATAACCATTTTCACTTCAAATTAAAAGAAGAAAAAAATAACTATTGCCATTTGTATTCCTTGTTGCTTTTCAATTTTTTACCCAATAATTGCATGGGCAACTGCTTTCAACTGAAAATACTGTCTCAAATTTCCTTTTAGTCACTCTCATTTCTTTCAATAGAAAGGTTATAAATTCATTATTTTGAATTAGAGAGACAACAAGAGACAAACTATACGATTCAGTTCAATAAAATATATGAACGTCCCTTTGGCGAAATGCGAAATTTCGTCGTTTTTTGTTGCAGGCGATCGTCGCGCCTTCATCTTACGCCTGTTGTCGTTGTCAAAATCTTTGTCGTTTCATGCATTTGCCGTTTCCCATGATCTATTCATTTTCATTCAGATATTGTCGTTTTCCATGTGTTATGGGGTGTTTTTATTTTGCTGTCGTTTCTGTTGTTAGTTCGGAATTGTTTTCTGAATTGTTGTCGTTTTTTTTATCAACGTATGAATTGCATTTATCTCCAATTTTATTTATCTTGCATGTGATTATGAATGAACCTTTGATAGATTTTGTAACATTTAAAAAATACATAGATATCAACGCATACATTTCATTTACTTTGAATTATTATTTAAAAAAAATTAGGAAGGCCATTGAAAAAAAAAAAAGCATACAAAATTTCTAAGTTTTGTAATGAAATACCCATGGAGTTGGTCAGGAATATGATTTTAGTGAGCGACTGATACAAATACCAACATCAAATTCATTAAAGAATTTAATCTTAATTTACACATAAAAAAAGTATGAATAAATGTCTAGACTTCAAAAGTAACACCCAGCTTCAAAGAAGTAGACGTAGATGGACACAAAGGGTTATATCAATTAAAGGAAAGAAGAGCAAGTGAATTAGGGTATTATTTTAAGAAAATTTGATATTCAAATATATTACTTTCGTTAAAAAATAAAAAAGAAAAAAAGTTAGGTAAATATAATAGAGGATTTAAGAAGTATTATTATAACTTAAAATTTAAAATTTTAAACTAAAAATTATAACAACTTAAAATTTTATACTATAATTTATTTTTTTTAATAATAATTGTTTATTACAGGAAGTAAAAATTTTAGATAGTATTGATTTTATCAAACACCAAAAAAAAAATTATAAAGAAAGTGAGAGGGGCAAATAAGTAGACTTAAAAGTAATACCCACCCTCAAATGAACGGCGAAGGTTATTAGACACTGCCGTTTGACCGTTGGATCCACTCTCTTCTGTTTTTCAACTGATCCAACGGACGAAATTCAACGTTATGCATTTAATAAGAAATCACCCCCAAAAAAGCATTAAATGGCCAGACACTTGGGAGTCAAATTCACTCGGTCTCACAAAGCAAAACGCAGAGGAGAAAAAAAAAAAAGAAGAATCAAAATCTCTTCTTCTCCGCTTCGTCGCTGCCTGTGATGGTACGCAATCGGAAATTTTCGTTAGGGTTTCTCTGCAAACAATTTTTCCTTGTTTCTCATTTTTTTTTTTTTTTTGTGTGAAGGCTCCGAAACCAATTACGAGTCCAGTGCCAGAAGCATGGTACCCAACTCTTTCGCTCGTGATGCTCGCGATCGGCCTCATTGTCACCGCCTCCTTCTTCATGTAAGCCAGATCCTTCCGTTGACAATATATATTATGCATATATATGTATATATAAAGCAATTGTTATTGTACGAATCACGATCTTAAGATTTTTGTTTTGCTGGTAGATCTGATCGGTGAGAGAAAATTGGTGCTTTATTTCATTCTTTTTCTTTTTCTCTGAATTGAAATTTAGGTAATTTAAGTTGATTTGTGCAAATTGTGTATCTTTTTGTTTTTAGATTCGAATGTATCGAGAAAAATGTGGTTTCTTTCTCAAATTATGAGTGATATTTGTGGAAAGTGAAATTTATAAAGAGAACTATGTTAAAAATTGAGAAAAAATATGTGTGCAGAAAAATCGGTTAGGCTTAAATAGGAGAAGAATTCTGTTTGTTTATTTTGTGGTTTAACTTGGGTTTCTCTTAAGTAGAAGGAGATGTTTTGAACAAGTATCTTTCCGTTTTGGTTTATGGAGAGTCAATTGGGCCTCAAAGCCCTGGTTCTGATGGTCTTCATTCATAGCTAAAGCTGTTTTCATTGTTGTAGTCAATGTAGTTTAAGACTTGCAGTGGAATGGAAGCCTTGGAGGGCTTTTATACACTTATGATTTAGCGTCACATTGTTTTGTGTGTGAGGGAATAAAGCTTTCATAGTAGCTTGAGTTCAGCTTTGTATCTACTGCAGTGAAATTAAGAATATGTTTTATAGGGAATTTTATTTTATTTTATTTTTTTCAAAAATTGTATGAACAAAATTATAAAATTTTGGAAATTTTATCAATGTAAAAGATATTTCACTATACAATTCATGCACAGCAAACACACGTAAGATTTATAGTAGTTCACCCTCAATTTGAGAATTACGTCCACTTCCAATCATAACAAGTCTTTAATATGATGAGAAGAAAGGTTACAAGGGAATCATTCACCCCCACCACTCAGGCTCACAATGTTTCTCTCTAGTCTAAATCGGTAAAATCCCAAAAAAGGCCATCCCTCCCCTAATCTTATCCAATAGAGATCCCCATATCTACTTCTATGAATGAAACTGTCGCCATATCTTGTCTGTCTAATAGAGATTATGTAAAATTTGTTTTAATTAGTAGTTATTGTTTGGTAACTAGTCAAAATTAACACAACTACCTTTTAATTTATGTTCTATCAAAGACGGGAAGTGAAAGAATTTTTTTTTTTTTAGCTTGGTAATTAATCTCACGTTTTGGTGAGTTGTACTTACACCACCTTTGCATGAAAAGGTGGGTGACACACACCCTTTCATTTAGTGGGATTGAATATCACCTCTCTCATCTAGATGGGCTTGACGTGCACACCCCTCATTTAGAGACATGCAGCACTCCTGCTGGGGTTATAATATGTGTGACATAGACATAGTCAAATTGCTAATCAAGTAATAAAAAGTTGGAAAATTCTACAAGTTTCCTTCATGTTTTTCCTTGATCAAGTAATAAAAAATGTTTAGATGGAGAAATGTATAGTCTTCTCCTTTTGAAAGAATAAACAAGAGCAGAAACTTAGAAAATTCTACGAGTTTTGTTTGTGTTTTTCCTAGATCAAGAAGGCCCCTGCATCATCAAGAAATCAAAGAAGCTAAATTCAAAGAAATTTGTTTTCTTGATAGTTTGATTTCTAGGTTCAAATTGCTTGTTGACCATTTTTGTAGCGCGCAAGGTGTCCACCCTCCTAGTGTAGTGAAACTTGAGAAGTAGTCTTAAAGGTGTCTGTCTGCAAGAAAAGAATTATATGATGGGATCTTGTGTGAATGTCATCCTCTCTTGGTTTTTATTTCGTAGTATATTACATCTATACGAGGCCTTGAACCTTCGGTTGTCACTTGTGCATGAATTGCATGACGAAATAATTACTTTATTAGTAAGAATTCCGAATTTTCCTAATACTTATCATACAGCTTTTTGAGAGAATTTGAAATATTCCTTACACCTGTTTCATAATGCCAAATAAAACCCACCGCCTTTATACCTCGCTGTGTGCCCAAGCACCTTCACGCAATAACATGAAGGAAGCAAAGCTGGAGCTCAGGACCGTCAATTACAGACTGTGGCTTCCTTTTTTGGTTAAAAAATGACAGTTGGCTAATGGCCAGAAGGAATATGTTAATGGTTGTGAAATTTAGTTGTACGATGGAGGAATAAAGAAAGATGTGGGCGAACACACATCAGCATAATTGATAATTTCATACCTGGGTAAGAACTTCTCCCAAGAGGTGGGGATGGATGGAGAATTGCAGGAGGAAAATTTTATGAGAGGAGATATTACTTCTAGAATGTGGTGATCGTTCCACTTTCTTGGTTTCTTCTCCCTTTTCGTTTCCATTATCTTTTTGGTCTGTAGAATAAGTCTTACTCAAATTATTCACTAGGCTTCTACTTAAATTTGTCATTCTGCTGTCTGCTGCCCCTCCCCTGTATGCTGAAACAACGAAGGTTCACACGTACTCGTGTAACATTGCTTTTTAGCTGAATTTGAGCAATATGTCCTTGTTTGGACAATTAGGAATTACTGTGGATGACTTTTCTGAAACACAAGAGTTCAACAAGAATTTGAGAACTTTTCATCCCTTGCGTCCAATTCTGATTATTTTCCAAGTGCTCTTTCCGACGTGTACAAGGTACATTTATTGGGGGGCCTAACATTAGCACATTCTGTTTGCAGCTATGAAGCTACTTCATCCAGACGAAACCGCAGTCTTATCAAGGAGCTGACAACGGGAGCGGTGGCATCTGTATTCTTGGTAAGTCTGCGCTCTGCAATATGGTTCCGCTTAAAGTATTATCGATTCTGCTCGTGCTTACATCTCTTTTACCGGTATGCAGGGTTTCGGCTCCTTGTTCTTGCTACTCTCTTGCGGTGTTTATGTCTGATTTGTGGACTGAAACTCGTGAAATTTTGTTGAGCCATGTGGAGATTACATAGAGAAATGATACTTTGAGACTTTTGTTGCTGTTAAACATATTGTTCGGATTTCTTATGTGGGAACGATCTCCTTTCTCCATTAATAGCAAGTGACGTATCGTCATGTGGCAAATGGATAGATTATGATTTGCTGAATGATTTTTAGTTTAGCTTTTAATGATGGATCTGCATTGTTATTCTTAGCCTGACATCCAACACAGAATTTCTAACTTGATAACGGCTCTCCATGTTCGTGCAACCAAAATATTTTTAATGAGAGAAGAGATCAGTGACGGATCCAATTAAGACCCAGAGGGGGCTGTACCACCCATGGCCCAATTGGCTGGCTCCTTGGAGCCTACTATTTCTTTTTCTTTTTTCTTTTTTTTATATTTCTTTCTTGTTCCCATTTTTTCTTATTTAGCCCTCTCTAAAATTGTTTGATTCCAAATTTTGTCCTGAATGCTTTGCAATATTTTATTCATATCCTCAAATAGATCTAAAATTTATCAATTTGTCCTCCTAAATTTCTTTTTAATTCTAAAATTTATGCATAATGTCCTCCTAAATTAAAAAGTTTCTTTTAAATTCTAAAAAGTTTCTTCTAATTATACTTTATTATACAATTTTTTTAGCTTGAAATTGCAACTTAATGGAAGCCCCTCTTGAAAAAATTTTTTGGCTTCATCAGGAAGGAATGATGGATTGCCAAAGCGTTAAAGAGCCTTTATGGCGTTGTTCTTGAATCCGTTTTTATTTATTCCCTATGGTGGACCTCCTTGTATTCGTGCAAGTTGGATGCTCGTCGTCCCATGCTGCTGCTGTTGTTGTTGTTGTTTTTTGTCTTTCATTTTTTTTTATTGTTTTGTTGTAGAAAAGGCCTCCAATCGAAGAAAAGCAATTTATAAAAAAGAGCCGAAATAACTCAAGGTTTACTTCTTCTTCTTTTTTTTCCTTCCATAGATGAGGCCTCCAATCGAAGAAAAGCAATTTATGAAAAAGAGTCGAAATAGACCAAGGTACAACCAAAGCACCGAATACCAAGAACAAGGTTTACAACCAAACTCAATAAATCTACTTGAGAATATGTGGTCCAATCGATGGAGATATATGCCTATTAACGGTGGTCCCAACAAACATAAAGAAAAGCCACACCTTAACCTTATCCCAACTCAAAACACCACCTGACAAACCAAGAGGCATGAGGACACCATCCTCTAAACCCCGACATAGTAGACGGCCCATAGCAACACAAATGCAGCAAATACAACCCAGGGGGCCGGTGGGGAAACCGCTTCCTTTATTACAACAGACCCAAAACACAAAAACAACTCAAAAGACAAAACCTAAGCGCTGCCTCTACTATGATCCACGGATCCTAGGTCCCTCAACGCCATCCACTTAAAAGACTCGGCCACCCAACTCTAGACACCCAAAAGACTCAACCACCCAACTCTAGCCACCTGCCCATCAAAGAGCTCCCACAGCCCCTCTTTGGCCAACCCCACAACGAGATCTGAACAATTGTTGCCCACCTTTACCCAGTGGCACGAACCCTCCCCTAGCCAGGGAAGGCCCTTCAACGTCGGTGTCAGGCACACGAGGCCGTCTCCTGCCCTACCCGCGAGAAATCCAAGCTGCCAAGCCAACCTTCTCACCCAACTGACCCAGCTTGAGCTTGGAGGAGATCCGAGTGATCAGCTACACGAACTATAAAGTCATTTGGCAAAATTAGTTCTAACCAAAACTTTTAGTTGTTATAGTGTAAAGCTCTCATGTGCTATAGTGATCAGAAAAAATAGTTATAGTGTAAAGCTCTTACATGCTATAGTTTTTACTTCAAAATTTTCAGTTTTAACTATACTTTCTAAACACCATATAATATATAATTGGTTCGCAGTTTATGATAATGTAAAAAGGATTCTTATAAACAGTTTATACTTTAATAAATTAGCAGAAATTATTCTTCACAAATAGGAAAATATGGATAAAAGTGAAAGAAAAAAATAAAAAAAGCTGTCTTTCGTTTACGTGTTGTGACACCCGTTATTTTCCTAATAGGTATTAAGGTAATTATATTAAATTTTTGGTGTGTTAATCAAAAATTTGTTTCATTTAAGATCTATTTCACAATATTTATTTCTACTTATTTTTAGAATTTTTAAAAATTTTCTATACTTATTTAGTATATTTAGCAAAACGTTATGGTAGACCATCTTTTATTGGCCTTCATGTGTAATGGTTAAAAATAATAATAATAATAAATAAATAAAAGATAAGACTTATCAAACAAGTCACATGCCTTGGTTCCCCACAAAGGTCTTATCTCTATTCTTTTCTTTCTTTTTCTGAGTCTCCCAATAAGACTATTCATTCACATGTCTAAAGCCATCGACTCCTAAAACATATCAAACAACTCATTTTTCTTCACATTTCACACCACTTACCCTTTCTCTCCCCCTTTCTATTTCATCTGTTTCTTTTACTTTCTCAATTTGATCAAAAAGTTCCATCTCAACTCAGGATCTCTTTCTTCAAGCAAAAAGTCAAGCCTAATAACAATTTCTCAAGGAAACAAGGTAGAGTTTCTAATCAAAAACCTAAATTCTTCTCTACATTCCCTTTATTTTAAATTACTATGTTTAAATTATATAATTGTTCTTCATTTTGTGATCTGGGTTTGTGCTTTTGTGTGTATGCAAATTGAATTGTGTTTGTTTTGAGTTTGAATAATTTCCTATTTAGATCACGTTTTTGTAAAGTGCTGTAAAAATTAATGTTTGAGAATTTTAAATATGTTTTATGCTTAAAAGTTTGGGGAAAGAGATTTATATGTTTTATTGGTATGATAATTTACGGTTTCTATGTATTTTTCATGTTCTAGGAATTGTTAAAACAAGTAAGATTAAGCTTTGAAGCTCAAAATCTTTAAAAATAGAAAACTAGAGTTTTCTAGATTTTGCCTCAATTAGCAGGCTGGACTCTGCCAATCGGCAGGTCGAGCTTAATCGACAGGCTGATCGGATAATCTAAATTTATATATTTTTCATCGTTTTATGTTACAAAATGTTTCAAAGATTTCATATAAATGATTATGGCACACTAATAAGAATAGTAGAATAGATAGTAATCGGTGTGACTATGGATTAGGAATTGAGTTAAAGTATGGTAATTTTATGCATTGTAGGATAACGAAGTACTTGGAGCTTACGTGGTGAGTTTGATATCGTGAGCTAGAAGATATTAGCATGGTATTCATTAAGAGGTAGTTCTATTACTCATCTTTTGTGAAGTTTTGATAAATTAAAATTTATTGTTTTATGTTGCAAGATATATATATACTATTTTGAAGGTATATGATTATATCTATAACATGATGATGTAGAACTTGCCTTGTATTGTACAGCGAGAAACATAATGATGTGACACATATTATAAATTGAAAAGCATGGTTAAGAAGACTTAACTCTATGAATAACATATGAATATAGAGAAATGGTGAGATGTGAAGAGGGCGACGATTACGTCATTGGGCACGAATACCCTAAAAGGTAAAATAGGAGGAAGGTGATGACGCTTTATTGGGTCGAAAGTCCCAGAACACACTGTACAGGAATCGACTTGGTTAGGACTCGGGGCTTGATGTCCCCTCACCAGAACACCCTTTGAATGTTTAGAAGGTGATCAAATGCACCCATTTGGGTTTCGTTGAGTTAAATGATATGAAATTCTATTACACAGTAGATACAGATAAGCATAATTGAATCTTAAATTATTATGTATATACATATATATGTATGAAACTTGGTAAGAATGATCATAAGATATTCACTGGAATTGAATATGACAAAATTGATGAATAATGATGAGAACTAACAAACCATGTATGTCTTAATGTGGTAAGGATAAAAACCTGAAGGTAAGTAACGGTTTTCCTTACTGAGCATGTTGTCGCTCATTCTTTTTTTATTTTTATCTTTTCAAGAATACTAAGTGTGAGGTGGTTACGAGGTAAATAGTTGAGGAAGCTATGTAGCTGTATTACTTGGGATTGCTTCAATTGTTAAGAATGTTCTTCAGGATAATGTAAGCATCGATTGTTACTTTCTATAACTGTATTAAGATTGTTGAAGGTTGAAATGATGATGATGATAGTTTTATATTATTAAATTTAAGGTGCTACATTAAACTGTGGTTTAATTGATTACATTTTTATTTTATTTTAAGAGTTTTCATTTAAGTCCCCGACAATCTTATTTTTAAAGTTTTATTTTTATTTCTGATTTCTATTTTAATTCATTAAAAATTGTTAACCCCCATATAAGGGCTTTACACGTGTATAAATACATTTTTTAAATAGAATAAATAATAACGGGTCTATTCACTAAAGACCTTTGAAGATATTTTCATTAACGGTCTTTAAAAATATCTACATTTGTTTTGTTTTAATCCTTAACATTAATTTTTAGAGATTTAACTATCTAGACCTTTTTCTTACCCCTTTATTAATAAGCTATACATTTTTGAGATAAAATTTATAGGGAGAATAACCATGAGAATTTTAATAAGGATTAAAAAAAAATCTGATGTGAGAAAAAAAATTCTAGAAATAATGGAATCATATATGAATTAGGCGCTCTTAATTTGTTTCTCTTTCATTTCATGGGAGCTGTTATAGTATGATATGCAATTTTGTCATAATAATAGATATTGTTATTTTAACTGTTGATTAACTTTTAAATGATCTATTTTGCATGTATTTACATTAAAAATTTGTAATGTATAATACAAAACTACTTATAATATTAAATCAAATCATTAAAAAGTTAATCTTAATAGTTAAAATAACAATATTTATCAATAGAGTAAATATGAACGTCTTACAATAAGTTTTGCAATTTCTATATATGATTCTTTCTTTATTAGATTTTTAAATATTTTCTTTTACTATTTTATTTTTTAAAATCCTCATGTACCACGTACGTACTTATACAAAAATAGATGTTTTATAAAATGGAGGTCAAAATTGCTTATCTAAAATAATTACAAGATACCCAGATCTTTAGAAATAAACGTTAAATAATATGAAACAAGGGAATAACTTGATTTGACCAATAATGATAAAAAAAACCCAAAAGAAATTAAAAAAAAGCCATTTTTATATTGTTAGCATTGTAAGTTTTTATATATAAATATACAGTTTAGTCCCCGAAAATAACTTCTTGGGCTGTCATTTTTAATGCTTTAATTCTTAGTACTAATTCTAAAATTGACAATTGATTTTTAAAATTTAACATAATTAATTATATTTTTATGATATAATAATTGAAAAGCTTATATAAATAGTTATAATAAATGAGAAATGATATAATTTTCAATGGGTTTTTTTAACTATAGTAAAGAAAATATTTTTCATTTTTTAAAGCATAATGTAACTATTTATACCATCAAAGTACAAACATTATTTTTTCCCCTCAAAAAATAATGTAACTATTTAGGTAAAACTTCAAATTATAAGGAGATTAAAAACACACAATTATTTTTGTTAAATTACATAAATTCATAGCGAAATTATTAAAAAAAGAAATAAAAATTTAGCCTATAGTAAATCTTTTTTTTTTTTTTTTACTCAAGACATTATTCACCAAAATTTACGACGGAAGTCAACATAAGCAAAGTGGGACCGGCATGGCCCACCCGCCATTTCATTTTCCCCACAGAGCTTCCTTCGACGCAACACACTCACCGATAGAGAGAGAGTGACTTGACTAAGCCACTCCTATCCCTCGGTGCGGTAGCGAGGGTCCAGTATAGTACTGTACAGTACCGGAGCGACCAATTCGGAGCCGTAACCGAGCTGCAGCTACAGTGATCGGCCATGGACGCCCAATCGCAGCAAGCCCTGGTGAAGAAGAAGGAGACTCGGGGACGAAAACCGAAGCCCAAGGACGACAAGAAGGACGAGCAACAACAACAACAACAACAACAGCAGCAGCAGCAGCAACAACAGCAGCAGCAGCAACAACAACAACAACAAGGGAAGGTCAAGAAGGCTCAGCAACAGCCCTCCGTCGACGACAAGTACTCCCAGTGGAAGTCCGTCGTCCCTGTCCTCTACGACTGGCTCTCCAACCACAACCTCGTCTGGCCTTCTCTCTCTTGCCGGTACTGCTACCCTCTGCTTTTTCTAGGGTTTCGATGTCGTGGTTCTGGTTCTTCTACATTGTCTCTTCGCAGCTTCTTTTTGCCGTTTTAGGGTTTCGTGTCGTGGGAATTGGAATTCTAGGGTTTCAGAATTTGTTTGGTATGCCCAAGTTTGGCAATATTAGGGCTAGAATCGAAGTTAGAGTCTTTCATTTGTGCCTGTTTTAGAATTTTTTGCAAGATTTGGTGATGAGTTGATCTTGTTCTGAGTAGATGGGGACCTCAGCTTGAACAAGCGACTTACAAGAATCGTCAGCGTCTTTACCTTTCTGAACAGGTTAGTTTGCTCGTCGCTATTGACATTCAAATTTTGTTATTAGTTTTTTTGGATTAAATGTTTGAATTCGTCGTTGTTAGAGCTTCGTAGAAGAACTTAGTGTTTCTGATATATTAAACTGATTTCTTGTTTAGATTTTCTCTCATATCGATCTTGCAAAATATGTCCTTCAATATGTTTTTAATGAAGTTCCGCCTTTTTAACCAATAGTTTTTTTTGGTAATAATGACAAGGTACATTAGAAAATGATTTGATAATTATCAGATAATATAATAGATGTTAATTGGATAATTCTTTCATAGAAAGAAGATTGATATTTCTCTTTCTCTCTCTCTCTCTCTCTCTCTATATATATATATATATATATATATCCCTTCAGACGGATGGTAGCGTTCCAAATACTCTGGTAATAGCGAATTGTGAAGTTGTCAAACCTAGGGTTGCAGCAGCCGAGTACATATCACAGGTAATTAATCGCATGGTTTGGTAAATTTCTGTTGGCAGATTATCTGTTTTAAATTTTTGGAGAGTGATCATTTGGTTTGCTTTTCAGTTCAATGAAGAAGCACGCTCACCATTTGTAAAGAAGTACAAAACCATCATACATCCTGGAGAGGTATGAATTATGCACTATTTTATTGCACTTTTGTAGATTTGGTTGATGTAAAACGTGAAGGATATTTTTTTTTGGGCTAAATGCGTGCTTTGATACTGTTTAGATGTAATAAAGAATTGTGATTTGATGCCAAAAAGTGGTGGAAATAATTTTTTCATTTGAATTTTTCTCAACCTATGCGTGTATATATATATATATATATATATATATTTTTTGGTTTCCTCGAGTGTTGTTATTCTTCATTTGACAAGTGGTCATTAATCACTGCAATAACCATTTCTGACAGGTGAACAGAATCAGGGAACTTCCGCAGAATACTAAGATAGTAGCTACACATACGGACAGTCCTGATGTGAGACGCTTAACTTGTATTTTCTGTGATCAGTGTTAGACTGATTTGATATTTTTGGTTGATTTTTTTTTTAACCTAAAATTCAGGTTTTGATTTGGGATGTTGAGGCTCAACCTAACCGCCATGCTGTGTTCGGGGCTACGAACTCTCGTCCGGATTTGGTATGTCTGCTCTAGACACTCTGCTTATTTGCAGTTTTCATGTACATCCATATTAATGATAAAATCATGATATCATAGGAGGGTCCTTGCTCAAATTATGAGCACGTGACTATCACCACAAGTGTTCTTACATTTTGGATAAGTTGTGTTCTGGAATGTTTTATTAAAAAAAAGCGCACGGGAATGGCTTGTTGGTCTTGTTTTCAACAGTTTTGCATTGTGACTTTGCATAGCTAGTTTTAGCAATGTATACTTGGAGAACTTCTTTCTGGACCCATATTGTCAAATATGCCCAGTGTTGATTATTAACTTTTTTTTTTCTTTTTTTATTCAATTTTTTAAGTTTCTGTACCCTTTTTTTTAATGCTCGTCGGTACCTGTTTATTTAAGAAGTCTTCTTTTTGCAGATTTTGACTGGACATCAAGATAATGCAGAATTTGCTCTTGCAATGTGCCCAACAGAGCCCTATGTCCTCTCTGGAGGTTGCCAGTCTCTGCTTGTTATCTTATTCATTTTCTTTTATTATCAGCAAAATTTGTGGCTTTTGTTTATATGTGATGATTGCATCAAGTTTGACTTGTCTGATTGAGGAAGCGTACATTATTCGAGCAACTTTATGCAGAACAAAAATTTTTAGTTCGTGCCTAACAGCTTAAGATAGATTGACTTGTTATTATTGTTATTATTATTTTTTTCTCTGAATTGTAGATTGACTTATTATTGAGTCTTTTTTTTCCTGAAAATAAAGATTGTCGACTTGTTGTTTCAGGGAAAGACAAGTCTGTGGTGTTGTGGAGTATTCAGGACCATATATCAGCTGCAGCCACAGACCCAGGTGCAACCAAGTCTTCAGGAGCTGGTGGATCGATCTTTAGGAACGCCAAAGCTGGGGATAATAATGACAGAGCTGCTAACGGCCCTACCGTTGCACCACGAGGAATTTACTATGGGCATGAAGATACAGTTGAAGACGTGACATTTTGTTCATCTAGGTAAGTTGAAAGTGGGTTTATAGATTTTTCAACGTGGCCTTGATTTTTATGTAAAGAATTTGTTGCTCCCTGTCCGCCCATTTCATGTCTAGCAGCAGCCGTCATCATTTAATAGCTTTATGTAAATTGTAGATTAATTTTCTGAGGTTGTGATATGGCCTTTTATTTCTGATGATATGTTGCCCCATTGAAGCTCGCAGGAGTTCTGTAGTGTCGGTGATGATTCTTGCCTTATCTTGTGGGATGCTCGAGCTGGCTCTAGTCCTGTTATTAAGGTTTGGCCTCATGATCATTTTCTTATTAGAAGCTGCTCTCTATGATCATTTTCTTATGTACTGTTTTTTGAGACCAATCACCCAGTTGCATGCAGATAGGCATCAAATGTCAGTGTAACACCCAAACATTTCATAAAATTGGCTTAATTTAAGTTTTCTGTATCTTTGATTTTTCCTTCTGCTGTTCAACTATTGCATCTTATAATATTGATTGTAATAGTAATTCTTTATTGTGGGAGAGTTTTGTAACTTTCACACGGTTGATAAGTTGCCACAAATCAATGCAGATTTAGGTGCAAGTTAATCTAGATATTTTTCATGGTGTCCACAAAATGTTTGGTTATGTTGCATTTTTCGTTTGCCTTTTCGTTCGATCTTGCAAAACTCATGGTACTTGTTCTTAAGTTTGCTCCTGTTTCTTTAATTTTCAGGTTGAAAAAGCGCATGATGCTGATCTTCACTGTGTTGATTGGAGCCCCCATGATGATAATCTTATTCTAACCGGGTATATTCTAATGTGGTTTCTCTATGTTTTGCTTCCCCCCTTCAACCCCCCTCCCCTACTCACTTTATTCAGGGTTCTGCTTCTTGGTACGTTGCCATAATGGAAGTGTGTTTGTTATTATGTCTCCAGTTCGGCAGATAATTCTGTTCGCATGTTTGATCGGCGGAATCTAACTTCCGATGGAGTTGGGGCACCTATTCATAAATTTGAAGGCCACAAAGCTGCTGTTCTTTGTGTTCAGGTAGTAATTTTCTAGCTACTTTTTAGTCTCTCGTTCCCTATTCTTGCAGGAAAGGTTGGTATTTAGTGCAACGAATACTTTGTGTTACAGTGGTCTCCCGATAGATCATCTGTTTTTGGAAGTTCTGCGGAAGATGGTCTCTTGAATATTTGGGATTATGAGAAGGTAGCGTGTCTGATTTCATCTGTCTGTTACTTGTGCAATAGATTCTTTAGCTGTAAATGATTTTTATAAACGACTTATTGCAGGTTGGGAAGAAGGTTGAGCGAGCAAATCCAAGTTCTCCTCCAGGCTTGTTTTTCCAGCATGCTGGGCACAGGTCTGGGATTTTTTTTTTTTTCCAAAGACCCTTAATGAATTAGGAATTGGTTCTTAAAATGTTTTCTAGTTATTTATGTTCTATAAAGAAGTTTTTTAGCCATATTATTAATTATGTGCCTTGAAATGGGCATTTTTTTTCCCTGATATCCTTGTACTCATTTTTAAAATCCTAATATTCTCTTTGTACCTCCATCCACCAGAATGGGATCGTTCCTTGCTGGTCTACTTATTGGTTTTTGTGGCATATTACGGGACTTATGTTGTTTTGAATTTTTATTTTGTAATCATGTCTTGATGTATTTTTTAATTTATCATCTTGGTGAAATTTTTAATTTAACCTTCCTTTGCTCCTAGGTAATTTTTGATCCTCAACTGTATTTTTCATTTCATACAGGGACAAAATTGTTGATTTTCATTGGAATGCTTCTGATCCTTGGACTATTGTTAGTGTCTCTGATGACTGTGACACTACTGGCGGAGGAGGGACGTTGCAGGTACCAGAATGCTTTTATGTCTCAACTTTTTCGTACTTTAAGGATTTTTTTTTATTTTTTTTTTATTTTGAGTACTTGCAAGAATTAAATTCTAGATAACATGATGGAGGACAAGAACGACTTGAAACCACTTGTGTGATGGATGATCAATAAATACTCTAGTCTTGAAAGAGACTTTCAAATGCTATCTGTTTTTCCTGCTAAGCTTAAAGGCGTGGTTTATATTATTAAATACAATACATGATGCCCTGCTTTGGCCCTGCAGATATGGAGGATGAGCGATTTAATATACAGGCCTGAGGAGGAAGTTTTGGCGGAGCTAGAGAAGTTCAAGTCGCATGTCGTGGCATGCACTGCCAAGGCTTGAAAGAGTTGCAACTTATTAGATTGCTGAAAGCGTATCTTTATCAATTTCTGTACGCATTTAAGTGTTACGTTTTAGATAGATAGATATTTAGGTGTTTGTTTAGATGCAATGTTATAGCTTTTATTGTTAGTTTTGCAAATTGAGGAGACAAATTTTCGACCGTCCAAGAGTTTGAAAGAGTTTTTGATTCCAAACCTTTTTGCCCTATTAAAATGCTTGTTCTATATCTGAGGCCACTCGGTTTGATTCTTGCTAAAGGCTAGAGCCTGATATGATAACTATTTTGGAGTTAGCCACTTTCCATGTTCTTTGTGGATGTCGTTCCAAGAGGAATATTGCTTTTAGAGAATCGATATTTAGTACATCATTTGTGTGGAAAGATTTGAGCATAATTTACTAGCCCGTTTGGGAATATAGTTCTGAATTAAAGGTTTTAATTCAAAATAATGTAGCAATTTAAATTTTATGAAAAAAAAATTATAGTGAAATTGGTTTGAAGCAAAATTTTTTAGCGCCAACTTAAGTTTCCAAACAATCTCTAAGTGGTGTAGGTGAATTGATTTTGCAAATGGTATTGGGTTTAATCTACACTATGGCAGTCATGGAGGGTGCCTTTCTTTGGGTTGTTAACAGTTGCAAGGTTTAGGACCGGATTAGTATAGCTTTCTAAAATCTTCAAGAGCTGTTTTTAGGAGTGTTTAAATGATCTGCTTGGAAAAAAGTTCAGTCAAAATCTATTAAACGTGGCTTTTAAAAAAGCTCATTCTTGCATGTTTCTTGTTTAAAAAATTTTAAAATCATTTGGACCTAACAAGCTCTTAAAAATTCCAAACACGAAAAGCACAGGTTTTATCTCTCTTGTCTTGACTGAAAACAACAAAATTCCATATGGGTTGTATTCAATTTTTTTTTTTAAATGATCAAACGGCGGTTGGTAATCCTACCACATCGGTCTCTGAATAGAACAATCAAGTCGTTTTCAGTCGCATGTCCTTTCACCGATCCTTCGGATACCATGCTGACAATTTTCTATCGACGAATCTTTATTGTCGTTACCCTGCAAAATTCGATGTGATCAACTGAGGCGCGAGTCCTTATTGTCGTTGTTGCTGAGAGGGCAACATTTTCTGTTGTACCCATTTCCTGTAATGGACAGATGTCATTTTGTAAAAATTAATGTGAGACCTACACCGTGGGTCATAATAGTACACAGTCCTTTCACCCAGCTTGGCCAAAAATAATAATATTGCTGAATTTTCCTGCGTGAGTCTGGTGAAAGGCAGGCAAAGGGATGACTAGAAAAGTGAATAGTTCATGGACGCAAGGACTGAGTGAGTCACGGCCATCAACGGCATGAAAGATGTTCAAGTCATAGGGTGACCAGGACACATTATTTGTGCGGAACTCGTGGCACCGACCAATACTGGAATTCTTAGGGCAAAGAATGTAATTTTATATTACCAGATGATGATGTTTTATCTTCTGTTTAGCAGTGGTTCTAATCACGTGGTTTCCACCACAAACTTGTTATGAAAAGTGTAAAGTTTTTATGTACTACAGTAACAAAAAAAAAAAATTGCTACAGTGTAAAGCTCTCACATGCTACAGTAAAAGTAGTTCTAACTACTGGTTCCTACCATACTTCCATACACCCTTTTAGCCGTTATCAACTTTTTGATAGTTTGATTTGTGATCGAAACAAGTTATGTACCGTGCATTATAAATTTTTTAATGTGGATAGCTGCAGATTAGACTGTTAAAATCTGAATCCGATGGCTAAAACACCTTACTTAAATAGTGAAAAATTCCTTCTCCACCATTTTAATTCTTGATCAAAATAATACCAAGAATTTTTTTTTCTTTAATAAATAGAGGCATTAAAGAGACTTAGCATATTTCATATTTCAACAAGGTTTGACAACTTATTTTTTTCTAATTAAACAATTAAGTTGATATTTTTAAACAACTCAAATATGCCTCCACTCTAAATTGTTAAAAAAATTAAAAACAAAAACAAAAACAAAACAACTCAAAATCCAGTCACAATGCTAAACTAAACAAAAAGAAAAATATAGCGAACAGCAATCCTATGGATTCCGCAGATGAAAACAACCAGAAATAAACAGACTAGTTATATTTATACATCTCAAAACATTTTTCCTTTGGAACACGAAGAGTATAAGTATTTTTCTTTTCAAAAGCACTGATTACATGTTATCGCAAATTACTGAGTTTTGTCAATTTACTTCAAGACCTAAAACCACTATTTCCTTTTCTTCTCTGACCAAGTGAATAGTTAATATTTTTCTCTCCTTGCTTTACGTTCTTGTACGGAACCTCATCAATCTCTTTGACCCCACACATACTGCTCTACTCTATTGCTTATTATTACATTATTTTCTCGATTTCAACGAAGGTGCAAGTTCTTTGTGGGCTTCCTCTATAACTTAAATAAATGCTTGATAGTGTTCAAGAAAAATAATATTCAAACACATTATACGTACTCAATGAGTTTGTCTTTTTGTAGAGTTTATTTGTCAAAGATATCGTACCATGATCATGTCATCACACAAACACAAGGTCGTACTGTTATTATATTCTAAGATAGTATTTATATTTTTGGATTAGGAGGGTTGCTGATTAAGGTTTAGTATGTATGTACGTATATAAATACATATATGAACACTCCTGTACAACCATCGAGGATTAAATCTCGCTAGACATAAATGGTGAGTCCCACCTAGTGATCCAATGTAAGTCCCATCAAGTGGAGCATACTATTTATAAGTAGCAGGCTCCAATCTTCTAAGATTCAAGAGTGTGGATGTAGAGAAGGATCCTAGCTTGCAAGTCAAATTACAAATCTTAATCTTAAAAAGTTACGAGATAAAGGACTCAAAAATCAAAAGTTACCGATTTATACTATCTATGTGTACATGCTCATCAATTTATACATGATGTGAGATGACTAGATTACTTAAAGGAATAAAATTATTGGAAGCTCTTAATTTTATTAATCTCTTTCTTTAGAATTGGTTCCTGTAGTCTATTTATTTATTGGCTAAGAAGAGGGTTTTTAAATTCATAATTTCTCACGCTTTGCACGGTTCAATCGCGTGGGGTGTCCTTTTTCCTACAATGTTATTTTGTTTTTCATTCTATTGTCCTTTGTCCAGATGCAGTATTTTATGGGACAATATATCATGATATAATTCAGGTTGAAATTTGAATCAAAAGTGTCCCTTTTGCATGTATGCATACTCAAAGGTTTACATGGTTGAAGTTGAAAAAAATAAAAAATAAAATTCAAATTTAAAATGATTTTTTAAACAAAAAGAATTTTTATAAATTCTCTTAATTATGTATCATATCTTATTTTGTCCCTTGATTTTCAAAACTAGTCAAAATACCCATCAAACTATAAAAAACTGGTTACTTTGCCCCTCTCCATCCAATTTCGTCTATATCTCTAACAAAATCATTGACGTGGCATACAATTAAAATTAAAAAATATATATTGTCGTCTATTTTGTCCAGAGTTATATTTTTTTTCTTAGAGAAAAAAGAGGTTTCATCCAGTATCCCTTGTAGGGATAATACTTGTACAATTTTTTGGGTTATTAATACCATTGGTCCTTAAACTTTGAGGTCTCTTTTACTTTACGTCATGAACTTTGAAAATCACCACTTTGCTCTTAAACTTTTAAAACTCCTTATTTTGCCTCCTAAATTTTAAGATTCATTACTTTACCTTTTGAATTTTAATGCTCCTCACTTTGCTACTTAAACCTTTGATTTTTCACTCAAATAGACAGAATAAAGCCTATGTAATTTGCACATGGATCACCTGTAAGGAAAAAAAAAAAGAGATTTTATCACTCTAAAGTTTTGTTTTACGGTTATATTGTCACTTATGGTTTCTTTTTTTATTTAATTTTTTAATCTGAACTCCCATTTATGAAGGGTTTGTAGACATATTTCTTATCATCTTTAATGCTTAATTCTTATTTAATAAGTCGATAATGTTTGCTGATATCTCTTCATCTTTAATGTGTAACTCATCTTCTTTACTAGTCAAATTCAGGTATCATAAATACCTTAATTCGACAACAAAAGGAACAAAAAATGACATTGGTGGCACAATTTGAATTTCTAATTTCAATTTTTTTAACGATTTTTTTCATCACTTTTCTTAAAGATTTTTTCAACAAC
>CAMOHE010043600.1:0-15798 GCA_946598075.1 Artocarpus hirsutus | reverse complement strand
TCACGGTGAAACGGAGTGGAATGCTGATGGAAGAATTCAGGTCTTTTCCTCACTCAAAGCTTACTTTTTTTTTGGTTTTTTATTTTAATTATGAGACGTTGATCAATAGATTTTTTCCTAGTGGAAGAATTATCATGATCGGATTATCGTATGGAAAACGTAGGTTGATATTCTGATTCTAAATTCCGCTTGATTGTAAAGCAGTTAATCTGAAAAGTCGATTTTTGTTTTATGTTTTTTAGGAATGGCTAATTGAAGACACTGTAAATGCAATTTCGCACTCGGAGATAGTATTCTCATGTTGTGCATTTTCAAAATTAGAACTAGAAATCTAGTTATTAAGAAATGAGGCAGCAACAGTTGGGGTCAATCCGCTTATGGAACCGGGTTGTTTTGAAAAGTTAGATAAGAAATTACTGTATCCACCAATTCTAGCACATGTTACCATACTGTCAAGGAATGTGTCGGAAAAAATGATGGGTTTGGAAAGGAAAGTAAAGGAATAAAAATGAGAATTTTATCAATTTAGTGGCCAATATATTCTTGTGCATAACTAAATAATTATTGGCTTAATGAGCATACAAGTAAACTAACGGGGAATCAACACCACCAATGGGGAATTGGGATTGACATTTCTTTCATCATTCGAATCCCCACTCCGGCGCATATTTGTTGTTCAGCGTTAGTCTCTTCTACATCTATACTCATAACTCAATTTTTGTCTCTTTTTCTGGTCGAGGATTCAAATTTCCTCAATACATTTGTCTTGAACAGGGCCATTTGGATGTTGAATTAAATGATGCGGGGAGACAGCAAGCAGCTGCAGTAAGTTGTATATTATTTTCCACAATATATACTAAAGAAAGCAGATAACAAGTTCCAAATCTGGTTGGCAATGTCCTGCACTTGATAATGGCTTATAACAATTCTTTTACTTTCTTTAGGTGGCTAATAGATTATCAAAGGAGCCTAACATCTCTGCTATATATTCTTCTGACTTGAAAAGAGCTCTTGAGACTGCGGAGATAATTGCAACTAGCTGTGGTGGATTAGAGGTATTAATCCATATCAACTTTCACATGTAAAATTTGGAATTATATTTGAATGTTTCATCTCCATTGGTGTGAGGAAATTTGACTCTGGCATCTATATTTGTTTATGCTCTAAAATGTAGAGTCATAAAAATGGAAGCACCTACCAATAAAAATGTCAATGATTTTCGCTGGTTTGATAAGTAATGAAACTAAATACTTTAAGTTAAAAATTTGAAATTGACTATAAAACTAATGGTCTACTGATTGGAGAAATAGTAGATTGTGTCTTCAATTATTTTTTTTTCTTTCTTCAAACAATTATCTGACGGTATGGACTTAAATTCAGGTTATCAAAGATACTGGTTTACGAGAAAGGCATGTAGGGGATCTTCAAGGTCTTGTACGTCGTGAGGCAATGAAAGTATGTCCTGAAGCTTATGAGGCCTTCGTGTCTCCAAAGAGAGATCAAGAAATTCCAGTAAGTACTCTTTTTATGCATGGAGTTTGTCATGCTATATTCAATTTCTTTAGCAGATAAAGTTCCTTGTAACAAAAGGCGTTATTGGTGAATGTTGAGGGAACAGTGACTATAAAATGACCAGGGTGTCTCAGCTTGTTCCAATTGGCATGCTGTATGAAAAAGAATCCGAATATAGAATTGCCATGTATGGTATTTAAAATTTCCAAGCCGTAGTAGTTAGTTGTCACGTTAGCATTGAGACCCATACATTTGTTATCATAAATCTGTCCCTAGTTAAGAAATTTTAAAAATTGTTTTATTGCTCTGCAACATTTTTTTCGTGGGGGTGGAACAGAGATTGAGCTAGCTGTTTTTATTTGTCCCATAAATCAGGTTGATCGAGTCCAAGAAGATTTATTTGATTCGTATGTTTTTACTCACATAAGTACTGATTTTGCATGGCATGTTCTGGGTCTAATTAAGGGGGAAATAGAGTTTCTACACTATGATTCTAGTACTCATATCTCAAAACTTTTCATCAGGACTACTGCTGTTTTGGTGTGTACAATGATATGCAGGGTGGTGGAGAAAGCCGTGATCAATTTTATCAACGCTGCACTTCTTCATTGCAGAGAATTGGTAGAAAGCATAAAGGTCGAATCTTACTACTGATATTCCTTCTATAACTACACCACCTTGTATTTTGCAACATGTTCTTGGTTCAACATAGGTCCGGCTGGTATAAAACAAATGGTTCAAAAACTATTTTCTATTTAGATGCTCATAACTTCCTACAAATACTTCAATACCCCGTAGTATGTTCAGACCTTCTCAAATATTACTACTTATATCTGTACTATAACGACACCACCATGTAGTTTGCACCATTTTCTTACTTCAACATAGGCACCGTTAGTTAATAAACAAAAGGTTCAATAACTATCTTTCATTTATTTGCTCATGAATCCCTACAAATACGACAAGATCCTAGCAAATTCCAGTAAATGGCAGGAAAAAGTTACAGTAGAAGAAAGGATAGAACAGACGAGAAATAATCTTTATTGACCAAATTAATGAATTGAAGAAGCACAGATACACAGATACAAAGAATAGCTTATGTTTGACAGATCTGCAGCACTTTCAAGGGTTTCCATAACCGCTCACTAACTGCTAATCCCCCTTTTGTTCTACTAATTCTCCTGCAACAAACTAACAAATCAGTAAATATAGTTAACCAACTATATGAAGCAACTACTAACAGTCGCAAAAATTCTACCTTCACAAATTCAACTAACTAACTTACTATCAAGTCCAATCAAAATACTTCAGTACACTGCCGATACTCAGATCTTCTCAACTGTTACTGACATATAATGGAATAGCTTTAAGACCCCCATCTAGTCTTTGGCCGCTTGGGAAAGGCCAGTAGACGCTATTAGACCACTAAATTACAACTTCTACATTTGTTCAAAAATTATGTGCTAGGAAGGCACTACTTTAGTATCCTTTCCAATTCCATCAGCATAACCATTTAGATCCTTTTGGGTACAAATTGGCCATTCGCAAGTTAAACTGTTTGTGTCTGTATCTCAACTTTCAGGGCAGCGAATAATTTTAGTCACGCATGGTGGTTTCATCAGGTCGCTCCACAAGTGGGCTTGCCCAAATGAGAAGTCCGCAGGGAAGGTACTTAACACATCGGTAAACATATTTCGATTGGCTGATGGAGACAAATGGGCCTTAGACGTCTGGGGTGATGTCAGTCATCTTGAACAAATAGGATATCTACAGTCGGGCTTTGGTGGGGACAAAAACTCCGGTTAGTGATCTGTTCATCCTTGCACTACCCAGTTGGAGGAAATAAATTGCTTGGCACTACTCTATTAAGGAGCTACTATGGGTAAATTTTTTGAAACCCAATTTGGGAATTGGTTCATGCATTAATGCTGTAATTTTTACCATCATACAAAAAGACGTGCCCCAAAATTGCTATCAACATTATTCATCAATTTCAGGAGGAATGCCGTACATAGGACGTGAATTCTTTATGTGATTTATGAGTTTGTTGGACTTATCTATACAATTGCTATAAATGGTAGATTGATTTCTGTATGAATGATGATATATGTGAAGGAAAGAGTCTAAATATCGAGCACAGCTTTCGTCTCAAATGAAGTTGAACATATGACCCTTGGATTGGGAATTGTGCAAAAGCATAAGATGTGGTATTGCCATTTATTACGGTTGCAGGACTTGCCCGTTTCTGCTTCTGTGAGCTGTGCCATGACCTAAGATTCTTTACCAAAAAGTGGACAGAAGTTGTGTTCCAAGGTAGAAATTTGCCCGGTTGCGTTGTTTGAATGTTCTGTTTATTGAAACCAACCAGTGGGTTTCGTCACTGTTGTTTTCAACTTTTGAAAAGAGCTCTGCTCTTTTGATGTTTAGTTTGTCACTTTGTTTCTTAGTTAATAAAAACTGTGAAGGTTGGTGTAAGGTGATTGTCAAGTAGGATGATAACATAGCCTTGCCTCCCCTACTGTTTGGATGAGTAGCAGAAATCTTTATGAATGCTCCTTTTTTAAATCAAAATAAATTAAAATTTGTCAGTTTTAGGGTTATTTTCAACTATGACGTTGAGAATATGTCTAAATTAAATATTCTAGGAGGAAAAGAAAAATCAAATCTAGATTGGGTGATACAATTTATTCTTTTTATTCTAGAGTATCTTTTCACATTTCCTTTTTTTTAACCATTTTATCTCTCTTAAAGTTATCAGTTGTCATCCTCTTATTAAATTCCAATGGTGTTTGGAAGTCACAGTTCAAACTATGGTCTACAATTCAAACAAATTTTACTATAATATTTTCTCTTACAAAATCTAAATTGCTATAGTATTTTCAGTTCGAACTGTATTCCGAAATGCCCTATTTATCTAAAAATTGGCAGTTTACTATAGAAGGGCCAAAAATAGTATATTTTAGAAATATCAAGATACCTTTAAAAGTAAATGTCGTGAGTCAAATTGAGACAAGTTCATGCTTTTAGGGTCCGGTATTATAAATAACCCTTAGGTTTTATTAGTATTAGCTTAGCTTAATCAATCAACCTAATTATAAGCCACATTATGTAATCTCTACGGATGTTGTCTAAAACACGTGAATAATACACCATAAATGTTCATCAAGAATTTTAGAGGAAAATAAATCATTCAGACCTAATAATAGACTTTTATCTCGTTTTCCCATTTCTCCGAAACTATAATGTAACATTTTTCAAGCTTTTGATAATTTAGCCACCAACCGTGCTCAAAGCCAGGTGAGCATGCGCGTGCGTCATGGGTGATTTGGGGCTTACCCTTATCAATGTCGAAGTTTTTATCTTTTTGTCGGGTGGGCCGACAGTTTTTATGGTGGGACCCAAAATAACATATTAGTATGAATTCATGAAATCTGCCAGTGCATTGCATTTGACCATAAAATTAAAACTAAAAATTATAACGATTTTATTATAAAATTTAAAAGATTTATACTATGATATATTTTATTTTACATTATAATATATAAAAATTTTATATTAAAATAGTTAGTTTTAACTATATAATTAAAACAAGTTTGCTAAATAGACTCTCTATTAAAAGTAATTAAAAATGTGCCTTATGTTCAGAAAGATTTAAGGGATGTTTGGTAATGGTTCCCACCACTGAGTTTCTACCACAAACTCAGTTATAAACAGTAAAAAACTCTCATATGCTACAGTAACAATAAAAAAATTTTGCTGCAGTGTAAAACTCTCACATGCTACTGTAAAAGTGGTTTCTACCATTGGTTTCCACCACCTTTCCAAACACCCACTTATTTTTTTCTTATCTTGGTTGGCACTTGCAGGAAGTTATTTGGACGTGGAAACTGTGTACTTTTTTATTATCGGTTTTTAGTGTTTGTTAATGGTTTCACGTTTCCCTTTTTTTAGTTCTTTTTTCTTGTTATTTTTTTAGGCTTCAGTTCTATTTATTCTCCTTAACTTTTCCTGAGAGATCTTTTTTTGACTTTTTAGGGCAATGATATTCCTCCTTGACTTATGAAAAAGAAAACAAAAATTATGCCAACATATTTGATTGCATGAATCATGACTTCTTTTGTTGGTCAATAATCAATATTCTTTTTTTCTTTTTTTCGAGAAATCAATTATCAATATTCTATAGCAAATACAAAATAAAATAATGTTTACTATCTGGAAGTTAGGGCATAATGTCCATGGTGGCCGACAAATTAGGCTTAAAATTTCACCAAAAGAAAAAGAAATAATATCTATACATTTATATTCATTAAATTTTATATTAAAAAAGTAAATTCCATTAACTTGACTGAACAACCATGATTTACTGGCTTTGGCCAACAGGTCCATTGTATCCTAAAGACTTCAGCCAAACAGATTTTGTTTCTCAGTGCCCTCAAACATTTGGTGCATTGTATCATATATCTTTGGCAACATAAACTTCAAAACTAGAGATAGAGGGATGCTTAAAAGCACCATCATGTTGAGCACCGTAACTAATATAAAATGGGCTTCATTCGTAACTTTTCCTTTTACTTCGATGGCGAGGGGTGGAGACGGCTCTATGGCAGAGGTGGTAATGGCAAGGTGCTGCAGTGATAGAAGAAATGGGAGAAGAAAAGGAATTGAAGCTAGGGTTTTTTTGGATAGCTTTTGTATCTTAAATGCTAAAAATAAAATGTTTAAAAAGAAAGAAAATTAGTAGTATTTCTCTTTTCACCTATCAAAAAAATTGTTGATGTGCCCGTTGCTTGTTAACACGGAAGAAATATTCTTAATAAATCTTTTAAATGCTTACGAACATTAAAACTAATAAAAAATAGGCTCAAATTATGAGGTTTTTTTATCGTATAGTATTTGACACCATCAACGCCCGAAATTACTGTCGCTGTAAACATAATCCTCAAAAAAATGCTGGCAAGCTAGAACATTGCAACACTATATTTTTAATATAAAAGTGAGCCCCATCATGTGATCCACTTTAATACATAATCTTCACTTGGATTTATTGCCAACGCAAAAGATAGCAGTTGAATTAAACAAATGAAAAGTCAAAAGGATGACTCAAAGGAGGCAAACATTGTTGCAATCATATACTTTATTTCTGTATTCAAACTGACCTCCAACCGTTTGATTAGGCGGGTCACATGTAATATTGATTTTTTTTATTAGAATTTTTTTGCTAATATATGCAAAATCTACCTGTCTCTTACTTGATCCCATAAATGATAATTTGATCTATCAAAAAACAAATGCTAATTTTGTCAGTGTACCATAACGTTAACAAGAAAAAATATATAAATATTTTTGGTGAATATTAGAGGAAGCTCACTAAATAAAAAATTTTCTGACGTACATGTACCTTGGGCAAAGAGTGCATGAACTTTCCTACTAACTAACCCCTCAAAACCTTGTCAAAAAGTTAGCTTCCTTGGGAAACAAGAAACAAACTTTGTAAAGTCCTAGCCCTCCTATATTTGGCATGTCGGTTGGAACGTTGATTTTGATTAACAAATAGTATAAAGCTCTCAACAGCTATAGAAAAAAGCAAAAAATTATTACGGTGTAAAACTTTCACACGTTACAATTTTCAAACCAATATATTTAATCCTAACCGTTCTCCCAAATATCTTAATAGTTTATATTGTTCACACATGGAAAATTAGTTCTAAAAAACAAAAACTGACGTGGGAAACTTTCTTTGTGGGCTGCTGAATTATGACCCTGGGATTTGAGTGCAGAGCAAGATAATGAACATATTGTTCATTTGTTGTTTGTTTTGGAGCAAAAAAATGGTTGCGTGGGGGACCAATTTGTGGATGGGTTTTTCCACGAGTACTTTTTTTAATTAATTATTATTTAGGTTGTGAAATGTAACGGCAATAGAAAGTGGTAAAGAATTAATTTTAATGTTCGCCACTTCCATGTTGGCCAATGCAGTGATTTTAAAATTCCATATTGTTTTGAAATTATTAGGGTATTATGGTCTTGTTTGGTTTTGTTTTAAGAATTTATAGAAATGTTTTTGCACATTTTTTGAGGTAAAAATTTCAAAAACACTCTCAGCATAATTCTCAAAAAGTTCTCATTTTTTAAAACAAAACCATTTTTACTTCTTTTAAAAACACTACCAAACAGATCTTATATTTCTATTATGTTTTGTACTTATATGTTTTAAACCAAAAAAAAAAAAAAATACTATGGATAGCAAGTGATCATGTACTGAAAGTTTGTAATAAGTGATGTGATATTGATAAGTGAGTTGTTAATTTTAAATAATATTACATGTTACTTGTGGATAAATGAAAAAATAAATTGACCGTTTAATATGATGGATTACAAATTAGAATGGGCTGTAAACCCGTGGTCCCCACCAATATCTAATCATTCGTATCTAACGAAACGGAAAGGATCTTCATTTGTTTTATAGGTTCAACCATAATTTAAAACATTATTTTTAGCATTTTCTTTCATAAAAATCTAAATTTAAATTTAAATTTCTTATTTGAACCGGGCAGTAAGAAAAAGCTCAAATGGATATGCAATAATTATTTTACACATGTTTTTCCTTTATTTTCTTAACTTTAACTTCTCAATCTTTTCTCATTTATAGTTATCATTTTTCTACTAAATAAAATTTTTTTAATATGTCTATCCACTTCATTTATAATGAAAACTTAAGCTGTAAGTTTTTTTATTACCTGAAAAATCTGATATATATGTATAGTTCTCTCTAACGAAGAAGTGTATTGATTAAATAGTATTTCAAAATGATATGTAACATCGTAACTAATTAGTGGTTTTTCATGTAATATTTCAATTGCGTATCGGCAACGTGATAATTTTATTGAATGAATCAATCCTTCCCATCTCTTTTTCATTAAATATCCAACAAAAGAAAATTCCACTATCTTTTTTTTTTTTTTTTGCTATTTACCAAACAATTTTGGAAAAACTTGTAATTCTTCCCTTCCTTCACACTCCCCAACCCTATATCATATCCATTTTTTTTAATCCTTTCATCCCTTCTAGAAAACATGCCCTAGGCACAAGTTAGATTAATAACTTATTTGCAACATTAGATGATACAAAATCTTTTATAAATTACCGAGATCCTTGGATTATAGTAATTTAGTGAAAACATAATAATGTGGATCTCAAGTAATAAGATGAACTTAATATTATGATTTATTTGTTTTTGGTGGTCATATGGTATTAAGTGGGGGCACGTGCCTTTATTTGAATTTTAAAGTCTTTTATTTTTTTTCTAAAATTTCTAAAAAAATTGTCTTTATTTAAAGAAAAAACTGTAATAGTACTCCATTTAATAATATGAAGTATAAATTATTTATTTATTTATATAAATATTTTTATCATCATCGTGTTGTTTTGATTTGATAACAAGGTAAGACAATGAAATCAGATTATAATCTGAGAAAAAAAAAAATGGGACTGTACATAAGTTAAATACGTACAAAAATGGTTACAAAGAAATTTGAAAAAATAAAGAAGGAAAATCTAATAGCAAAATCAGAAAAGAAGTCTATCGATATTGGTTTGATATGTGAACATACAAATATAAAAACAAAAGAAATAATAATTTTAGATAGATTTCCTAAGAACGTATGCAAAATCGAAACTAATTGGACTTGCTTGTGTAGTCAATGCAGAAAAAGGAAAAAGAAAAAAAGAAAAAAGAAAAAGGAGAAGAAGAAACAGAAGAAAAAAGCAAGGCCAAAAGGCCTAAAAATTAAGAATAAAAAATTAAAACATGCACATTTAGCTCCCCTTTTTAGTTTTCTACCATTAACAGATAATTCGATCGTTTTTAAATTAATATCTAAATAGAAAAAATGAGAGCAGAAATCTTTATGATGTCAAGAAAAATCTTTATACCCTAGACTAAAAAAGGACATTTCTTCAAATTTTTAGAAAATAATAATAAAAAAAAAATGAGAACGTCAAATGCATGAGTCCAACCTAAAAAATTCCTATAGGATTTTAACTTGCATGTTTCTCTGTTATTTAATTATTATTTAATTATATTTTTATTTGCCTTACTAATCTTGTCTGATATTGCATATGCTTCACCAACATCTCTAAGGTGACGATTGCCCATTGGGCTTTTTTTTTATTCTTTTTACTTTTTGTCAACTCTAGGGCTTTCATGTCCTTTCAATAAAGAACTTCAATTAGAAACATTGTGTAATTAGCATGGTTAGTCTCTAAACTTTGAACGTAGTGACATTTTGGTCCTAAACTTATGATTTTGACAAATCAGTTTATTTTTTGGTAGTTTTGATCATTGATACTAAATTTGACAACTGTTTTTCTAAAATTTAACTTAGATACTCACTTTCTTATCTCATAATAACTAAAAATTATACATAAATAGTTACAGTAAATGTAAAATGTTATAGTCTCAACTGAGTTATAATAGTAACAAAGAGAGAACTTTTTATATAATGTTAGTTCTTTTGTAAAATTTCAAGTTCTTATGAGGAAAGGATGCTATTGTCCACATTAAATTTCAAAAAAAGATAAACAATTTTAGTGTTATGGACTAACTTGTCAAGATATAAAACCTTAGGGGCTAATTTGTCAAAATTGAAATTTCAGGAACTAAAAAGTCACTATACCCAATATTTAAGAACTAATAGCACCAAGGGTTGATTATATAATTGTACATCCTAATTTCAACTATTTTCAATTTGTCTTTTTGTTTTTAGAAACTATAAAGGTATCTTTTGAATGTTAAAAATTTATTTCAATTTCATCCCTATGAATAGAAAAAATTGGGCATAAAACATAACTACCTTTAAATAGTCTTCGACAAAATTTTTTATATTAAAGACACAAAAAGTCCTAAAACAAAACAAATTTTTTAAAAAATAAATATTATGACTTTTTAAAATTTAAAAATATTTTTTAAAAAGTATTTATTAAGAATAAACATATATTTTCAAAAACAAATTAGGTTTAATTAAGAGTATTTTTATCGTATATTTATTCTTTTTTCAATAAAAAAAATCTATAAGGGATAAAATTAAAACAAGTTTTTCAAATTCAAGACGTAACTTTATAGTTTCTAAAAATAGAAAAATAGATTGAAAAATAATAAAAATTAAGAAATATAGTTATATAATTATTCTATAGTACCAACAATCCTACAAACATTCACTACTCCATTTTTAAACTGAATTTTTAAAGATTGAATTTGATGCGCAAACATGACCAAATGATTCGGTTACACGCATTTAAGAAAGGAATGAACTAATTTTCACGAACCTCTATCAAGTCATTCATTACTTGCCCACAATTTCATATGACTTTGGCCACTCCTAGGTCCCCCCTTGGCTCCCTTGCTTTTTGTTGAGAGCAAGTTCCTAAGTTGTCTACATATGAAGTTACAACATAGTGAATATGTTTTTTGAGATTTTAAAGGTTAGGTAGATTAATTCTATCAGTGTTGCATGTTCTTTTGTTTTTTGAGATTTTGCATGTTATACTAGTGAATATGTTATACTAGTCAAATGCATGAGTCCAACCTAAAAAATTCCTATAGGATTTTAACTTGCACGTTTCTCTGTTATTTAATTATTATTTAATTATATTTTTATTTGCCTTACTAATCTTGTCTTATATTGCATATGCTTCACCAACATCTCTAAGGTGACGATTCCCCATTGGTCTTTTTTTATTATTCTTTTTATTTTTTGTCAACTCTAGGGCTTTCATGTCCTTTCAATAAAGAATTTCAATTAGAAACATTGTGTAATTGGCATTGTTAGTCTATAAACTTTGAACATAGTGACATTTTGGTCCTAAACTTATGATTTTGACAAATCAGTTCAGTTTTTGGTAGTTTTGATCATTGATACTAAAATTGACAACTGTTTTTCTAAAATTTAACCTAGATACTCACATTCTTATCCCATAATAACTAAAAATTATACATAAATAGTTACAGCAAATGTAAATTGTTATAGTTTCTACTGAGTTATAATAGTAACAAAGAGAAAACTTTTTATATAATGTTAGTTCTTTTGTAAAATTTCAAGTTCTTATGAGGAAAGGATGCTATTGTCCACATTAAATTTCAAAAATCGATAAACAATTTTTAGCGTTATGGACTAACTTGTCAAGAAATAAAAGCTTAGGGGCTAACCTGTAAAATTGTAATTTCAGGAACTAAAATGTCACTATGCCCAATGTTTAAGAACTAATAGTACCAAGGGTTGATTATATAATTGTATCTCCTAGTTTTAACTATTTCTCAATTTATCTCTTTGTTCTTATAAATTATAAAAGTTTCATTTGAATGTTAAAAATTTATTCAATTTCATCTCTATAAATAGAAAAAATCGGGCATAAAATATAACTACCTTTAAATAGTCATTGACAAAATTTTATATATTAAAGACATAAAAAATCCTAAAAAAAAAACAAATATAAAAAATAAAATTAAGTATTATGACTTTTAAAATTTTAAAATATTTTTTAAAAAGTATTTATAGAGAATAAACATATATTTTCATAGACAAATTTGGTTTAATTAAGAGTATTTTTATTGTATTTTTATTTTTTTTAATCGAAAAAGTTTATAAGGGATAAAATTGAATAAGTTTTTCAAATTTAAAACGTAACTTTATAGTTTCTAAAAACAGAAAAATAAATTGAGAAATAATAAAAACTAAAAAGTATAGTTATGTAGTTAACTTATAATACCAACAATCCTAGAAACATTCACTACCCCATTTTTAAACTGAATTTTTCAAGATTGAATTTGATGTGCAAACATGACCAAATGATTCGGTTACACGCATTTAAGAAAGGAATGAAGTAATTTTCACGAACCTTTGTCAAGTCATTCATTACTTGCCTACAATTTCATGTGACTTTGGCCACTCCTAGGTCCCCCTTTGGCTCCCTTGCTTTTTGTTGAGAGCAAGTTCCTAAGTTGTCTACATATGAAGTTACAACATTTATGTTATACTAGCGAATATGTTTTTTGAGATTTTAAAGGTTACGTAGATTAATTCTATCAGTGTTGCATGTTCTTTTGTTTGAGTGCCATCTTTACTAAATTTAATATTAAAAAAAAAACACACTATAGTAGAGTATGTCTTACTATAAAAGCATGAATCTTTTAGTTATCTTTATATATATATATATATACCTCGAACCTTCTTTTTCGTATCATTTTGATTGGTTTTTATTCAATTTGAGTTTTTACGAGTGAATATGTTTTCTGAGATTTTATTGATAAGGTATGACAAAAAATACATTATTGATAGATTTTATCAGTTTTGCATGTTTTCTATCATTTTAGTGCCACTTTCGTCAATTTTAATGTTAAAAACATGTATACAAGAAAATAAGCCCTATCATAAAAAGCTCTTATCCGGCATTAAAAAAAAGCTACTACCTTTTGATATATCGGGTTTTTTACAATGTTTTTTACTTGCTTTTTCCTTTTAGTATATTGGTTATTTAATTTGATGCAAGATAAATTGAGGTGCTCTCTGCTGCGTAATGGTATCAAATTGCACGTACATGTATGGCGGGTCGAGAAGGCTTCCTAAAAACTACTTTTAATTTTTTAGTCTAAAAATTACTTTTAAAAGTGTTTGAATAAATGGTCAGAAGTGTTTCTTATCAAAGCCATAAAGCATAGCTTTTCAAAAAAGTATTTCTAAAATGGATTTTAAAACTTGTACAAAAGCATTAATAATACATTATAAACTTAAATATAACATTTTTATAACTTTTAAAAAAATTTAGACCATTTTAACCTATTAAAACTCTTTGAAAAATATAGTTTTAAATACTTATTAAAAAATTATAGCTTTTGTTTTTCTTTTTTCACAGACTAAAAGCACAAATACAGCTATACCAAACAAGCCATATATATACCAAGTAGCTTGATAATATTTAAACTTGTTCCTAATTTGACAGTTTGCAATACTTATGTAAGTTCTATCATTATAAACAAGAAGGGAAAAAAAACCGATACTCCTGTGAAGCAGTAAATTATTGGTTTAAATTAGTATTGGGAAAAATACATATGCAGTAAATGGTAAAGGATTAACTGCCACGAATCACAATAATGGACAAAGGAGAACCGACAAAGACATAAAAAAAAAGGGGGGAAAACAGCAGTCGTTTTCCAAATTGCCTCATAAGTACGAGGGAGTACCACAATGGTTTTTGTTAACAAATAACTTCAAAAAAATTTGAGAGTATCTAAAAATCAAGTTTAAATTATTATAGCGTAAAATTTTCATAAATTATAATGTAAAAATAAAATATATTATTATTTAAAATTTTTATAAATTACAATATTTATAAGGTGTTTGGCTAGTAGTGGGAACCATTAATAGGAATAGTTTTTACTATAACATATGAAAGTATTATATTGTAATAACTTTTTTCTTTTTACTGTAATATGTGAGAGCTTTACACTATTTATGACTAAGTTTATAGTGTAAACCACTCTTAGCCAAACACCTTCTTAAGTTTTAACTTAGTTTTCATATTGTTTTCCAAATTGCCACATAAGTACGAGGGAATAGCGCAATGGTTTTTGTTAACAAATAACTCAAAAAAATTTGAGAGCATATAGAAATCAAGTTCAAACTATTATAGTATAAAATTCTCATATATTATAATATAAAAATAAAATATATTATTGTTTAAAGCTCTCATTAATTACAATATTTATAGGGTGTTTGGTTAGTGATGTGAACTATTGATAAGAATTGTTTTTACTGTAATATGTGAAAGTTTTACACTGTAGTATTTTTTTCTGTAGCATGTGAGAACTTTACATTATTTATAACTGAATTTATGGTGTAAACTACCATTAACCAAATACCTTTTTACGTTTTAACTTAGTTCTCAAACCTTTTATTTATATTTATATGTGCAATATTAACTAATATTCTTTTTTGTTTGTTAACATATTATTAGGGTGTTTGGGAGAGTGGTGGGAACCAGTAGTAGGAACCACTTTTACTGTAGCATGTGAGAATTTTTTACTGTAGCAAGTTTGTTTTTTGTTACTGTAACATGTGAGAACTTTTTACTGTTTATAACTGAGATTGTGGTAGAAACCACTTTACCAAACACCCCCTATAATTTGTATTTTTTACGGATTTACTGTGATTTTTTTTTCTTTTTGAAAAGACAGATTTACTGTGTTATACATAAGCATGGTCTGTCCACAGGCATATATTTCGTCATTCGATATAAAATTAATATTTTTTTATCCTCCAATATATTTTTGGCTAGAAAACATAAAGAGGGGAAAAAATATTTGTCCATTGGTCGGTAAGGCACGTGCGAATAAGACGGCCTTGTTTCTACCTTCGACGCGTTTCAGCCCCCTTTGCCCGCATTTTTTTTTATTTGTCAAATTGTCCACATCAACTTGACACGAAACATAACATCTATCCTGGTCGCACGCCCTTTTTTTTTGTTTGTCAAATTGTCCACACCAACTTGACACGAAACATACCATCTATCCTGGTCGCATGCTAGTAATAAAATAACCTATTTTTTTTGTATCATCTAAATATAATTTTTTTCATCTGCAGTAAGGCTACAATTATACCCTTCAATGAGACTCTTATAAATGGCTTGAGCCGTTGTGACTTGAACTTCTTATATACTAATAGACGAAAGTATAAGCCGAGTTCTCTTGCTGTTCATTTGTGATCTTAGTAGATTTTTTTTAAAACACTTGACGATGGGTGCGAAAACAGTATTGCTCTCCGTGGTTTTTTTTGGGTAATAAACATCATGCTAAACTAGAGATCTTATTTAGAAAAAATGGGATATACTTCAAATTTTAGTTGATTTTTATGACAATACAACTCTAGTCGAGATAAATAAGGTTCTTTTCTTCAAAAATATAACATCCTTAAAAAAATCACTACAAAATATAATCATATACTTGGGACTCTAACCAATGGCATGAGAAAGGTAAGCTTTAAAACTGAGAGGAAAACAAAAAGGAACGGGTGATTAATTTCATTTAGTCTTTACCTATATATTAAAAGGTATGATGAGAAATAATCCAATTATATTTTTAATATTTATTAAACTTAGGAATAAAAATCTTGTTTATGTAAGTAATTTTTTAACATAATTATTATTGATCAAAGATTGCAAAAAATCCTATTCTTACATATAACGGAATGCTCAATACCTACATAGGTTTACAAAGTTGAATTATGTTCAAGTGTC
>CAMOHE010043599.1:0-11456 GCA_946598075.1 Artocarpus hirsutus | reverse complement strand
AAAAAAAAAAAAAAATATATATATATATATATATATATATATTATATCCTATAGCAAAATTCTTCTTAAAGACTAGGTAGGAGCATGCCTGTGAAGTAATTAGTTCAAGTTTTTTGAAAGGAAAATTCGTTTATTTTTGTAATTAGTTAAAATAAATTATTGTAAAGAATTATCATAAAAAAGTATAATTGTTTGTTTAATTGTCTTGAAATTAATATAAGCATTGTCATTTGAAGAAGATGGGACGACATTCTAATTAATTAATCAAATCATTATATCAGCCAAGTATTATGAGAGCAATGTTATGTTGATTTTGTAATTGAATTATTTTTTTTCTTAATTTGTCTTTTTGTTTCATAACCTCTCATTATTTTTTCTCTTTTCTTCCTAACTCTCTTTCGTGATTTTCTCTCTTATGACCTTTTCTTCATATATATATTTTTTATTTTGCTCCTTTTTTTTTTTTGCCTCCTCTCTTTTGAAATTTTTTCTTCTGTTACTCTTTTTTTATTTTTTTTTTATTTTTTACCTACTATCTCTCTTTATTGTACTCCTTTTAACTCTCTCTTTCCATTTTGTATATTTGTATCTTCTTATACTCTCTTGTTACTTTTTTATTTATTCCTAATTACCTTCGGCTTCTATCTTCGCGTTGTTAATCAGTGTTATCATTCTCTCTTTTACCTTTTTTTTCCCTGTCGATTAGAAGTTTGAACCCTACATAAGTTTATCAAGTACATCTTACGTGATAAATTATATTTTTTTTCTTTAATGAAAGTAGATGGACCACATTATAACGTAATTATATCTAATATACACACATACACACACACACACACACACATATATATATATATATGCAGAAAATAAAAAAAAAAAGAAGAAGAAAGAATGCAAATTCGTCAATATCCTCTTTTAAGCTATGTAATACTTCCCAAAAAAGAGGAAGAAGAAGAAGAAGAAGAAGAAGAAGAAGAAGAAGACATGTTTGTATAGCAAAATTGGCAATACTAATTAGTGCAAAACTTGATATGCATGTTTATTAGTAGTTTGGAAGGCATCTGTATGGATAAGTTACTATAAGATTTATTAAATAAAAAGCAAGCAAATAAATGAATAAACAACAGCCAATAAGTTGAAGCAAGCACACAAATATGTTGAAGAATAAAAAAATTTAAAAGAAAATTGCCTCTGCCATATAGTCTATAGATTTTTATAGAAATGGAGCTTATTGATGGTAATGATTTCAATAGTATGACCAGTTGGGGGTTTGAGGCTATTTTTAGTTTTTGCGAGAGGCTCGTCTTGGTCCAAGGAAGAGAAGAGATTTTTCTTTTAAGAAATTGAGGGAAATAACAAAATTTGAAGGGTGATTAAAATTAATAACATAATTTTTAAAATGAGTAAATAAATAGCATAATTTTAGTATCATTAGATCCGTGATACTCTAAAGTATCAAATTTATACATGCTCTTTGTCCCTCTACCTCTTCCCTCTCACTTGCCAAAACCATAGAAAAAGCTAAAAAAAGAAATTTGCGGCGACAAGCACGACTTGCTCCTCACGTGATTCCGGCAACAAGGGAGACCTACTCTTCGCTAATGAGGATAATTTGATTATTTTAAATTATGTTATTTACTTAAATTGCTTTAAAAAAATGTTATAAGCAACATTTTCTCCTCTTCTTTTTCTTCTTCTTCTTCTTCTCCTCCTCCTCTTCCCTTTTTTTTTTTCGTTTTAATGGAAAAGGAAGAAAAGAGTTATATTATTGACATTAAAAGACCTAATAATACATTTTCCAAGTTCAATATAAACCTCAATTATTCAGCAGTGATTACAAGTTTACACTCCCATTTTATTTATAGGTAGTCGACTTAAAAAAAAAATTAAAATTCAGTGGACTTTACTTAAAAAAAAAACATTTTTTGACAAATTTTTCAACGGAAACTAAACGAGTGTCAAACAAGAGAGATCTATTTTTGTCTTTTAACTATTAAATCTGGAGAAAAAATAATTTTAATCAAATGGCTCCCCTAACGAGGATGCGCACGGGAGACAAGCAATGGACTTTTTAGTTGTATTATATTTAATATAGCTTTATGTACGCTAAATAAACCAAATCCTAGCTTCGACAGAAAAATTTTTCTGACAAACAGAACCAAAAGCCCGGCGATGCTTTATGTGCACAAAGAATTGTCCTAGTTACAAAGAGACTCAGCTTTGTTTAAGCTGGCATACTTTGTGGTGGTGTTGGAGGCTGAGACAAAAGCTGCTATCATCACATGGAATTTCATTTTTTTTTTCCGTGATATTATCAACTTAGTTTGAATTATGTTAATTTAAATTTTTTATTTAAACAGTAAAATTTAAATTGGGTAGAGTAATCCAAATTGACGTTTGGATATGCAGTTAAGGTGTTAAATTGAACAAGATATTCAATATGAATTTATATTTGGATGAGTATTGATAACTTTAGTTTAAAATATGAAAAATGATTTAATTAAAGAATAAATACGAAATATGTAAAAGAAGTTATTTAATTTGAAAGTAATGTGAAATAATAATATTAAATTATAAATACAAATATATGAGAGTGAAATCACTATTCAATATTGGTTCGAAATGTTGAAATAGAGAATAGTTTGAATTTTAAGTTGGGCAGTTTAAGTTTGAATTAAATATTTTACTAAATATTTCAAACTGTATGGTTGTTTAAACTGAGTCAAACTAAATTGACTCAGTAAAACAAACACGGCCTAAACAATTATGTGGCATTTTATAATAAGATATATTATCCACGGTATTAAATAGCATTAAAATTATATCAAAATAATTATGAAGAATTTATAATACTACATTTAAAGCCAGTCTCCAATTCAAACAACAAGAATATCGTTTCTTATCTGGATAATGTGATTGTTGGATTATAATTAAAAAAAGAGAGTTGGGGGGAGTGGGGTGGTGTGAAATGATAGATTAGGTTCACTAGAAGAAAAATTACATCTAACGACATATTATTTACGACATGTAGTTTTTAAATGTCGTTGAAAAGTACATACAACGACAACTCCAACAAAGATGTCATTAATAACATTTGAAACAATAATTAACGACATTTATATAGATGCCGTATTAAAGATCTCCTTTTAACGACAATAGTTTAGTGTCGTTAAATTATTTAACGACAAGTAGGAAATGTCGTCAAAGCCTTGGAGATTCCACGAGATCCCTTGTAGACGACATCTTGACCAATGTCGTCTATAAGGTGTGTCATAGAATCTCCAAGGCTTTGACGACATCTCCTATTTGTCGTTAAATAATTTAACGACACTAAACTATTGTTTTTAAAAAGAGACATTTAATACGACATCTATATAGATGTCGTTAATTTTTGTTTCAAATGTCGTAAATGACATCTTTGTTGGAGATGTCGTTGTATGCACTTTTCAACGACATTCAAAAACTACATGTCGTAAATAATGTGTTGTTAAATGTAATTTTTTTTGTAGTGGTTGTTGGATTATAATTAATAAAGAGAGGGGGTGGTGTGAAATGATAGATTAGGCTTTGTTTAGAAGAGTGGTTCTACCTCTATAGTTTAAACCATAACAATGTAAAACTATAATATGCTACAATGAAAAGTTAAAGTTTATTGCAGTGTAAAACACTAACATACTACAGTGTATAGTTTTAACCACATTGTTTCAATCATTCTTTCAAACACCGTATAAATAATATAACCCTGTTAAAGTACTAGCCATTTGATGTTTAGTACTTCTCAAAAGAGTTTGGAAGTTTCAAGCCTTTATCCTATACATTCTCAGGGATTATTTATTGGCTCAAAGATGAGGAAAGGTCAAGAGTAAGAAATATATTGTTTCCTTATATTATTACTCTTATTTGTTTTTGCTAACATTCGTTGTCTTTAGTTCAATTTTCATTTAGTAAGAACAACAATATGTCATAGTTACGTTGTATCTTCTTATAGGTTACATATACGATGCACATTGATATCGTTTACTACAACAACCATAATTCAAATTTCTTCTGTTTTTTCTTCGTTCAATTTTCATCACCTTTAAATAAAATTAACTAATTAAAAGGGTTACAAACAAGCACAATACATATTAACAAACAAAATTTAGAGGAGTTGCAATTTAGTATTCTTGCATTTCACACTTTAATTTTGTGAAAGTTAAATTGTTGTTCAAGGACTCATTCACAAAATATATTAATTGTTGTTTAATTATTTAATTGAGTGAAAGTTATCGTTAAACCCTTAATTACAATTAAATATCATTTTCGGTCACCAGTATATCCACCTGCAATATTCATAATGCAGCCTGTCTTTTTGCACTGCGTGTCTTAAATTTATGCAAAAACCATTCTACATTTGTGTTGTTTCCAATTCAGTAGTAGATTAGAGACTAAGGCATGACACAAATTTTATTTATTTTCCAAGGTAAAAATTTAAATCAAACAAGATACATATTAAAAGAATAGTTGCAAAGGGAATTGGATCTCAAACATTGACTAGATCTATCAGTAAAGACGAATAAAGCATCTGAGGAACATAAATGTCGAGATCTAATTAGAAAAGACCTAGTTGGTACATAAAAATCGAGTACAACCAATGCTTATTCTAAAGAACTATTGCAGTCAATGAATAAAACCAATAGACAAGACCAAAACCTAAGTACTAGGGACATGAAAGATATGACATAGAAAAAAAATCTAGTTAGATTAACACACACATCGCTCATTACTAACTCAAACGAGATAAGATACACAAACAAAATCGATAGGCGGAAACATCATCTACATTATTACAAAGCAACTCATACTTGGAAGAAAAAGCATTGCTATTATTAAATTAAAAACTTAAAACGCAAACAACACAGATAAGACAACCTGTGGTGAGCTGGCCAACGTAACCGTAGAACGTAGATCGACAAAAACCCACACAATTCTATTACCGAGAAGCACCAGCATGACATTGACAAAGACCCATAAAGCTCTACCACGGGGAAGCACTGCCACCATACCGACGGAGATCCACTTGATTCCACCAACGGGAAGCACTACCGTAATGCCAACGAAGACCTATGCAACTTCACCATGGAGAAGTATCACCACAACACCGATGAAGAAAACTGGAGAGTCGATGTGCATGGTGATGCCGATCAAAAACGCTGCCGCTCCAATTTTCTCCCTTCAACCACGAAGCCAACAAGATCAACACATTCGTTGTGGGGACAAAAACTCCATCTTAAGGGCTGAATTTCAGGTTCCAAAGAAAAAAAAGGTCAAACACACCAAAAAAAGAAAGAAACCGTAAGCAAGAAGGAGAAAAAAAGGCATACTCTTATGGTTATTAAATAGTTTGGTTTATACAAATTTTATTTGTTGTTTTTTCATTAACCTTAAATTCTGATAAAAAGTAACGATAAGAACATGTATATGAGTGAGTCTACAGTAGAGAACGATGTATTCAAATAACTTTCACCGGTGGAGAATAATTTGAAGATGATAAATAATTTTTAGTTTTAGATCAATGGTCAAAAATAAAAAGTGTGCCAAATCAAAAATAAAACTTCCCACATGTGATTGTTACACATTCTTCCTTTTTTAAAAAAATAGATTTGAGGACCTGCATCCTCTTTCTCCCTTCTCCACCTGCGAACCCAGCCCCACGCGGCCACCGACTGGCGAGTCCAGCCCCGAACTTACACCCACCGGTAAGCGCAGTCCCATATGTCCCAACTCCAGCAACCAGCCACTGTGGCTCTATTTTTGTTCGTTTCTGTTTTTGTTTCTGAAGCTTTGCCACCGAAGCCCACCTCTTCTTCTAGAAAAGCCTGAAGCCCATCTCCTTCACCTCTATTTTTTAGTTAAAAATAAACGTTTGCAGCTTCGTCTTCTCCAGCTGACTATGTTGTTTGGAGGGAGGTGAATCAGAGATGGATTTCTTAGTTTGGAAAAATTGGATATCAAATTTGGGTTTTGCCTAGGGTTTCTCTGTTTTTGGTTATTAGAATTTTGATTTCTGTAATTGATGAATTTTGATCTGTTGTTTTGAATTCCTTGAATTTGGTTGAAAATGACGTCAATTTTGATCTTTGTTCAATTGAGATGTTTGTTGAAAATGGTTAAGAATTGAGATTTTTGTTCAATCGCAAGGAATATTATGGTTAAATACATCTTTGAATAGCCGTTGTTCCTCGATATGAGATGGAGTTGATGTTCTAAAGAAGTTAGAAAACTTGAATATATAAAAGAGACTTGATAAAATTGTGAAAGTATACTTTATAGTCAAAATTTTGCGTCCTTATTTCTTATAACATTGGCAATTTTAGATACGACATAATGATACGATACAAAAATAATACAAGATAAATAGTTTTGAACTAGACGTTTATTAATAAGCCGTATATGGGTTGGCATGAATAATATGAAAATAAAAGAGTTAAATTTGTGCAAACGAGTTTAACATATTTAATTAAACGAGCTATAAATGTATTGAAATAACATGACACGAACCCGGCCGTTTATGACATATATAAACCAAAAAATAAAAACATTTAAATTTTAAATATGAAAAGATATAACACATAATCCCAGCATTAACCATAGGGCTAATTGTATTTGAGTTTAGATATTTTGGGTTTTTGTTAATTTTTTCTTGCCTTTTTTTTTTAATTTTCAATTAACTCGACCGCAAACGTGTCATATACTTGTTTTTGTTACGTTAACCAATCACGACCTGTTTAATAATCATGTTAATTGTGTCATGTCATGTTAAACATGCCACATGCCGTTCATGTTCATGTTTGAGTTCTTAGCACATTTATTAATTATTTCGTGTTCATATTTAGGCTAATCATATCCTGTTGTAATTGTGCTGGCCCAAACACGATACACAAACACGAACTTTCAGCCCTAGTTTCTTTCCTATTCAAGTTACTGAATATAGGGATTCGCATATTTTCTATGAGTAACAGAAAAGGATTATTGGTAACACCCATTAGAGTTGCTATTTTCTCGTTGTCGGCGACGTGGGGAAGTGGCAGAGCTTCTGACAACGATGAAGCGTGGAGAGGGAGAATACTGACAATGGAGCTGCCAGAGTGGTGGAGCAACAACGGCGGCTATGGAGTTTGAGCGATAGTGTTAAGTGGCTATAGAGGTTGAGTCGTAGTGTTAGGATTTTGTTTGGACATGTTTTAGAATTAAAGGTCAAGATTAAAAGTTTTATTAAGTTAATGGTTGAGATTTAATTTGTGTTTTTTAATTTTCTACATTCAAGACTATGTATGTAACTATAAGCCCATTTTTAATAACCAACAATCCAACTGATGATATTTTTATTCTCTATAATATTCTCCAGTGAAGCTTTTCTCTATGATAGTACAAAATAATACCCATTGGATATTCTTTTATATCAGTAGAGAATGTTAGTATTGTAAAATAACAGGCAGAAAAACAAAAATTCAACAGAGAAAAGCATAGACCTATGTACTACACGATAACATAGCCATTAATTTAGTATAATGTAGGCATGAGAGAGAGCCTCTTTGCTTGCTAGATTATTCACGTGCGAACGAGCAATCCCATATGAACACTAAGGGGTCTTGCTCTCTTCCTCGCGTAGGATTCTCTTATTTTCTAACTTCCAATCTCATGCAGCACATTTAGGGTATTAATATTTCATCCATCCATCCATAATTTTTAATATATAATATACTATGTCGAAAATCTCGCAGACTCAAATCTATTCTAATCTTTCACAAAATCTAAGTAGAACCTATTCAAAATAAGCTTCAAAATAGCCACTTAACGTGGTTTAATTATTATGTTTTTTTCAACACAGAATTATCAAATCATCACTCCTTGAAAAAAAAAAAATATATTTAAATAGTCATCCTCAGAGCCACGTGATTCGGCCGTCCTGCACAAAATTGTTGGTCAATACGGCTATAATTTATTATTATTATTTTTTTTTTCCATTCAAACATTGCACACATGGGTGCGACAGATTTTCAGAGCATCCACTTTGCAACTTTTTTGTTCATTCAGTTCTCTTTTCAGAACTTCTGATCCATCTAGATATCACCACACACGCACACACAAAACTGTAGATCACCTTTGAACTTCTAGTACAAATAAAATCAAATAATCTTTGTTATGTTTTTCAGTGGCATAACTAATCTTATTATCTATGAAACCACCTCTTTTGTGAAGCTCCTTGTAGGTGTGTGAATTCCTATTTGCATGGTCTCTCACACGTGCGTGTATATAGAGTCTTTGAAACACATATTGATAGGGCACGAATCTGATCGTTGGATCTGGTCAAAATAAAAATAAAAAAAAAGTCTTACCCGTTATTTATTTTTCCATTCTCACGGAGATCAGAAACTAAATGTGTGTATATATATATATATATATGTATATACATTTTGCTAATAAAAGTAACATTCTGTTGAGGCATACTTTAAAAGCTTGCACTAAATAGAACTTGAAGAACTCTTTTTGAAAAGTAACATTGGACCTCAGCCGTCAACGTGTGCATTTGTGTTTCATCAAAGAGCCGTCTTGTGCACCTTTTGGTCTTTTGATCTAAATTTTTGCCGTTCACAAAAGTGAAAAGGAAGTTCAGCTCTTTCAAGTTAAAATATTCAATGTGACAAATCCAAACAGAGTGACACAATACAAACTTTCTGCGCCGTCTAGAGGTGACAGGGTCTTCCATACTTTCGGCATCCAAGGAGAAATCCTTATGGCATATTTTATTTAGTGGCTAAAGGCAAAGGCTTCCCAATTGTTATATCAAATTATCATTAGTATTCACTTTATGATTTTGAAATGCTGCACTTGTCCTTCCTGTTTCATCATCTAATCTTGTGGTAAAAATGTCTCACCTTACGTTTTGTGGTTAAAATTACAACGTGGAGTGATAATTTTTTCGCCTTGGAACTAAAAAATGAATTGAACCAATTTTTTTTATTGAATTTCTCTCACAGAATTTGAATTATTATAGTATTTCAGGTTTCGACTAGCTCTCCAAGTGCATATTATTCTTAATTGTTAGAGTATGACGACCCGAATTTCGTTTGATTCAGCCCGATAAGTTTGCAGTACGATGTTTATAATGAAATTATAATTATGAGAATTTTTTAGAATCTGTAGTGGTAGCGAAAAATTAGACCGATAGGCCCGATCCTGTAGCCCACCATTGATCCTGTTGGGGGCGCGGGGGCAAAGCTCTCAGGAGACGGTACGGTCCTATTATATTAAGGCCATGCTACTATATATATGTATTATTTTGATTGTTTTTTTTTACCAATTTTCGATCTCCTTTGTCTATGGTTTTTTCCTGTTTAAGGTTTTCTATATAAATTTATGCGTTCTTTAATCTTCGTTTTCTATTGCTTATTTTTTGTTTATTTTCTAACATTTATTAAAATTAAACCTCATATATTTTTTAATTTAATAAAAATTAAAATCTAGAATCCAGAAAATAATAAATACGTGAGAGATTTTTTTTTAAGAAAGCCTTGACCCCTCCATGGCTAGCGGGGTCAATGAATCCACAAGACGAGGTTTTTTACGCAATTTTCAAACGACAGAGACAAGTGCATCATTCCTTGAAACATAAATCATAGAATGGGGTATAGCAAGTTTGAAAGAACGCAAAAATATATTTTTGTATTTGTCGCTATGTTTATTACGAACCTCGCAACTTTGAACCAGAAACAGTAATCTATTCAAACTGTGCTAACACGTGTTTAGTTCTCTCCAAGTTACCATACATACATATATATATATATATATATATATCTTGTATAATCCAATGTTTTTCTTTACCAATTTGCTGCACACAAATTGAAAGAGAGAATTCTTTTTTTTTTTTCCTTTTCTTTTTGACTTAAAATATGGACCCTGGCTTTAAGGTAAATAAGACAGAACAAGAGTAAACACACTTTTACGTGGAGCTCATAAGATTCCCCTTCAAGAGGACAAAAGCTATTCTTTTCACACACACACAAAATAATAACAATAACAACAATTGCAAAAACTACTAAACCAGGCAACGGGGCTTATTTTTTGGTTTGTTATTATGTTTTTTTTTTTCTGCTACAATATTATCTGTGTCTTATAATTAGGGGTTAATTACAGTTTTAATTATTTCTTAATTTTTTTCTTTTGTTTTAAGAAACTACAAAAGTATTTTTTGAATTTAAAAAAGTTGTTTCCATTTTATCTCTCCCAGATTTTTTGAACAAAAAATTATAAAAATAAAACAAACATACTCTTACCTAGACTGCGTTTATTTTTAGAATATATTTTTCTTGCTTGGAAAATTTTTAAATTTTTTTTAAACATTTAAAAAGTCATAAAACTTGAAAATTTTTGCTTGAAATTTGTTGTTTTGTTTTAAGAATTTTTATGCTTTTTTTCCATGAAATATTTTTTATAACTGTTTAGAGATAATTATGTCATTTTGTCAAATTTTTTTCTATTTATAGGGATGAAATTGAAATAATTTTTTAAATTTAAAAGATATCTTTGTATTTTCTAAAAATAAAAAGATAAATTGAAAAATAGTTGAAACTAGAAAGTATAATTATATAATTAACCTTTATAGAATAAGCATAACGTTATCTTTTTTTTTATATATATTACATAACTATACATTTTAATTTTTATTATTTTTTAATTTGTTCTTCTGTTTTTAAAAACTATAAATATATCCTTTGAATTTAAAAAACTTGTTTCAATTTTATCTTTTGCAGATTTTTTTGATTTAAAAACATGAAAATAAGATAAAATATCTTTAATTAAAACCTAATTTATTCATAAAATATATATTTCTTCTTAAAATTTTTTTTAAATATATATTTTAAAACTTAAAAAGTCATAAAACCTAAAATCTTTTTTTGAAATTGATATTTTGTTTTAAAATTCTTTTTCTAATATATTAAATTTTGATTATAACTATTTAAGTTGTCGAGTTTTTTCTATTCAGATACATGACATTAAAATATGTGTATAAAATTTTAAAAATATTTTTTTAGTTTTTAAAAATAAAAAAATAAATTTAAAAAATAATTAAAAACTAAAAGATTCAATTATATAATTAATCCTTATAATTAATTAATTGGTAGCTCTGTCTCAATCTGTCCGGGGAGGCTGGCTATAATAATTCCAGAAATGGCATGAAACGCTGAACCATGGTTGTCTCTCACGCCTAACAAGGGAATGTTCTCATAGTGTACCTCACAACTTTGCAGTTATTTATTCAGATTGACAAGAATAAAAGAATCCAAAGACTTGACATTTTTTTTTTATATGGCTGAATTGAAGAGAATATCTTACAGGTGGAAATAAATAACAGGCAGATAATTAAAAATATGTATTCAAAAATAGAAGTACACAAGGCACAGAGCCAACAACTC
>CAMOHE010043598.1:0-19810 GCA_946598075.1 Artocarpus hirsutus | reverse complement strand
CTGTATTTGTAAAATGCTGTTGCATCTCCTGTCATGTGATCTGATGCTCCTGAATCAATAATCCATGGTTTTGTGTGCCATTTGTCAGCCATAAGGGCCAATGAGGAATTACCTTTTTGTGCTAACATGCTAGTTCCAGACACAGAGTTACTCGATTGACACTGAGAACCAAAGACTGCATTTTGGCTGAAAAGTTTTTGCCGAACCTCAAGTTGCTCTTTGGTGAAGGGACTTGATTCAGTTGAGGCTGAGTTGTCATCCGAGGTGGCTGCAATGTTGGCACAGTTTTCTCTGTTATTGGCTGATCTTGATGGCTTCCAATCAGCAGGTTTGCCATGAATTTTTCAGCAAGTCTCCCTGAGATGTCTAGGTTTGCGGCAGTGATCACACCAAGGTCTCCCTTTCTTTTGCCGATTTTCATTATTACTTGGCGATGGTCCTCGTACTACAAGAGCAGATCCTTCAAGGTTTGAAGTGAAATTTTGGGATCCCATCATAACCTTCTTTCTGCTTTCTTCACGCCGAACTTCAGAAAAGGCTTCTCGAATACTTGGAAGAGGTTTGTTTCCCATTACTCTCCCTCGGACTTCATCCAGGTTTTTGTTAAGACCAAGAAGGAATTTAAATGTCCGTTTCTGCTCTACAATCTTTCTGTATAGAGCTGTGTCTTCATGGCACTTTCAATTATGGACTTCAAACATGTCGAGATGTTGCCAATAGCGGGTGAGAGTGTTGAAATATTGAGTGACTGTAAGATCTTCTTGTCGGAGATCGTGTAGTTTGGCTTCGATTTCAAAAAGTTCTGAGGTGTTTTCAGAACTTGAATATGTCTCTCTCACAGCATCCCAAATCTCCTTTGCCATCCCATATAGAAGAAAATTCTCGCCTATCTCATTGTTCATGGAATTTATTAACCATGACATTACCAAGTGATTGTCGGCCTTCCAAGTCTTGTACCGTGGATCATATTTCTCTAGAATAGCAACTTCTCCAGTGAGATAATCATCTTTTCCTTTCCCACAAATGAACATCATCACAGATTGGGACCATTGGAGATAATTGTTCCCATTGAGTTTGTGTCTTGTAACGAGGATTTGGCTACTGTCTGACATTCCACTAGGATTGGAGACAGTGGAATTTTGATGAAAGGTGATGTCAGATGTCGTAGAGGTGGAACTGAATTTTTCTATGGCCATTCCGAATTTCACCATGTGAGTGTACAGTTTGTACGAACGTGTGACAATTGGCGACTGCACGGCTTGTACGGACAGGTGTGTGTACGAAATTGTACGAACCAGATACAGACCTGTGCGGCGCGATCGTAACGGACAGCGACTGATGATCGGCGACAGCACGGTCGTACGGACAACGAGTACGGACGGTGTACGGATTTGTAAGGGGACAGTACGATGGCCCTGACGATCGGGGGCTGCACGGTCGTACGGACAGGGGTCTGTACAGACGATTGTACGGATTGTACGGGGGCACTTAGATGGTGGCTGTAAGGATGCGTAGCAGCGAATGGCGCACGGGTTGGTTGGTGACGACGGTACGGACACGATTTTAGCCTTAGGATCAAAAGGGCTCTGATACCATGAAAGTTTTGAGAGAGTGAAAGTTTTGAGAGAGTTTTGAGAGAATATTGAATATTTCTTATTTCTCTGAATCAAAATTATACATAGATGCTACATATATAGTGGTACAGCAGTTAACTTTTCTAATCTAATAACGGAAAGAAAAACTAAACTAGGAAAGTAAGAATTGTCAAATTACAACCCAATAAATCCTGATTTTATAGCTGTCAATCAGCTAAATATTTCCTTGTTTAATCCTTAGAATCTGGATTCTAACTTTGGAAGATTTTCAACAAGAAGTTAATGAGGGGTTTCTTTTAGAGACTTACTCAAAGGAGCAAGGCGCTCACCTGGTCACATGAGAGAAAGTTTGCTTGCCAAAGACAAATGGCAGTCTGGGTATTGGCAACTTCAGAAAAATAAACAAGGCCCTCTTGGCCACATGGCTGTAGCGTTTTAGAGTCTGACTACTTGTGGCACAAAGTCATCAGAGGTAAATACAGAATTAATGCCAATTGCAGGAATCTGAGCAGAGCGATCAGAACTATGTTCCAAAGCCCTTGGAAGACGATTCAGTAAGTGGCGGGTGACTTTTTTAAACATCTTTATTGGAGGGTGGGCTTTGGGGATCCTATAAGGTTTCGAGAAGGTATCTTGTGTGCATATCAATCACTCAAGGACAGGTTCCTCAGTCTATATAGATTATTTTCTCTTCATGAGCAGCCCATTGCTAGTTTCATCTCAGTTGTTGCAGAAGGTGCTTTCGGAGGCCAAGCGTGGGACCTAAACTTTCAAAAGAGATTGACAGATGGAGAGCTGGAGGAAGCCTCGGAGTTGACCTCTACATTGGAGAGGATTTCAATTAGAAACGGGGTAACTGATGTGAGGACTTGGGGACCAGATCCGAACAGTTTATTTTCAGTGAGATCTCTTTTCTCTTGCCTATGTGACGCCCATTCTCCTAATTTTCCCTTCTACAATGGTATTTGGAGACCCAGGGTTCCTACCAAAGTTAAAGTCTTTTGTTGGCTATTTGGCTTTGGATAAACTGAACTCTCACGACTTATTGCAGTGTAGGAATCCTTACCTCACAATTTCTCCATGATTGTATGTTTTATGCAAGTGCAGTGAAGCAACAATGAATCATTTGTTCCTCCATTGCCTCTTCTCTCGGCAAGTTTGGTTTAGATTCTTTAAAGAATTTGAGTCTGTGTGGGTTCCTCCAATGGACTGCAGGGATATTCTTCACATACCCTCTCCAAGTTCCTTTTCTGCTAGAGAAAGAATCCTCTGGAAGAACGCTTTGCTAGCTTCTTTTTGGGGAATCTGGTTAGAAACAAATAATATAATTTTCAACGAAACAGAGGAAGATAGTTCTGTCTTATGGTATAGGATCAAATATTGGGTATCCTCATGGGTTTATAGGGACAAGGAGTTTGGTAGCCCAATCTTTTCAGATCTGGTAAGGAGCTGGAGTCCTTTTCTCTACTCTTTTTTAGTATGCTTCGTGAGGAAATCTCTTCCTCTTTCTTTGTATCTTTTCAGATCAATAAATTATGTTTCTTGTTAAAGTACCCTTGTATTTGGACTTCAACCTTGTTCCATCTAAAGAAATAACTTTCTTCATGCATGAAAATCCACTTATGGTCGCTCCAAAAGCTAAGAAAAGATATTTGAACCTGTTGCTCTCATCCACCTCCAAAGGTGTTATTGTGCCAGGATTAACCTTCTTTACCGATGACTTCCAATCGCCCAGATCTAGAGGTTGAGTTTTGGGTCTCTCGTGAGGAGGGTCTTTGGGATAGGTTGGTTTATTTTTATGGCTATATTGTCATTTATGCAACTGTGTGGAGGAAGAAGAAAGACATCTAAGACAATTGTTTGGGTTTGTTTTTATTTATTTTTATTTTTGTTTGTTTTTGTGTCAATTTTTTTTTTTTTATCTTTGAATAACTATTTTAAATTTTTAGGGTTATTTTTTATCTTTTCGAACAAATTAAAATCATTTGAGAAGCACGTGAGGTAAATCCATCCTAAATTTAACGATTGGACATCAAATTGTACCTTTTTTTAACTGTTGAACCAGATAAAAAAGATTAAGGATTAAATTACACCTTTTTAAAAAGGTTTGAGATAAATCAAGCTATTTACCCTACATTGTAGAATAAATTGCTCAGGAGGTTTCCACATTTTTAAAAAAGTAATCTCTTTTTTTTTTTATTTAACTACATATAACCTTTCAATTTAGGTGTAAAAAGACTAAAAATCATTGATGTTTTTTTTTTTTCCCTTCACCTGAGATTGCACATGTTAAACACTTAAAATGGATATTTTTGTAACTATAATATGAAAAATAAACATAAAATAAATAGATTGATATGGTCCATGATTGCCAATCAAAACCCGCCATATGGACTTAGGGTCCATTTGGTTATTGGATTCGAATTAGTGATTTGATTTAAGTTATGTGATTTGAATTAGGATTTAAGTTAGTGATTTAAATTGTTATTCGAATTGGTGTTTGGATGTGCATTTAAGTATTAATTTAAGTATGAAATAAAATTAAAATTTGTGTTTAGAGAGGCGGTGAAAATAATTTTTGATTTATTAATAAATGTAATAAAATCTTAACGTTAATGATCTTAAAAAATATGTAATATGAATCTTAATTTATTCCTCTCTTCACTAGGAACACAATGAAAAAAGAATTATCTCAATTGGATATCAAATGAATAAGTTATGATTTTTTTCCTCAAATATAAGAGAGAGAATTTTAATTTTTACTGTAGCAGATATATCTAAGTATCAAAAGTTCAGGGATGGGAACTTGAAAAACTTTAGTTTTTAGAAGAAACAAACACGTATCTAAAAAATATTTGATATTCAAATTTAAATTCGAATCTATTAAATCTAAGTAATACTCAAAACAAACAAACCCTTAATAGCCCAAGTCAAAAAATGGCTTTATTTTTGTTACTAAAAAAAGAAAGAAAAAACAAAACCCCTTTCTCGTACATGGCTTTTTTTCTTCCTTTGTTTTATATAGGTTTGGGTAATTTCACTTTCTTTCTCTCCCCCTTCTTTTTGGCTGATATGGGTAATTTGATCTGGTGTTGGAATTTTTGTCCTAATAAACGATGAATAAGTTTTATTTCCTCTTTTTTCTTATAGCTGATTTTAGTATTTGGCTATCTGGGTGTTGGATTTTTTGTTCTAACAAAGAAGAGGTTTTATGTATATTTCCTCTTTTTAATCTCAGAAGAGTCATTTGATGAAATGGTACTTTCATCCGGAGGGCTATTGGAGTTTGGGAGTGGGCATGGCGGTAGCATCCTTATTCTTCCTTTTATAACCTTGTTGAAACAGTCGAGTTGGTCTTTCACCCCTTTCACTCCTTTCCTTAAATTCAGGTTGAGCGCCAGCAAATATTCTTGGTTCGATTTCAACATTAACAGGTCTTTCAAGGAGTCTTTCACCCCTTCCTTCTGAATCCTCCCCCTTTCCCAAAATCCAAAACCTTTTCTCTTCTAATCACAAGTGTTCCTCTTTTTTACTATTTATCTCCCCTTGAAGAGGAACTAGAGATATATTCCTAAAAAAATATGACTTTTTATCGTAGAATTGAATATCCATGGGCATATAGTATTTTACCTGTAGAAGGATGAAAACATTTGTAGCCTTTTTGAGAACTGGAGTGACCAAGGAAGACACATTTGAGGGCTCGAGTGTTACGCTTACCCTTGTGATGCGAGTGCACATGATCAAAACACACACAGCCAAAAACCTTGGGACATAGATTTAAGGTAGGAGTAGAGTGAAATTGTGATAAAATTTTTAAAGGAGTTTAGCAGTCGGTGATACGGCAGGCATTCAGTTTATGAGAAAGACAGTGGTCATGACAACCTTAAACCAAAAACCTTCTTAAATATGAATAGTAAAACATAAATCCTGAGCTACCTCAAGGCAATGTCGGTTCTTATGCTCTGCTATGTCATTCTGCTAAGGCGTGTAGGTGCAAGTTGTCTGATGAAGGATGCCAAAGAACATAAATCAACAAGGGATTGATTCATAAACTCGCGACCATTGTCCGAGTGAAAAACCTAAACCGAAGTATGGAACTGTATGGCTCAATCATTTTTCAAAATTAAGGAATAACTGGTATCACGTCATTCTTAGATTTCAACAAACATACTCAGCTCACCCTAGAACAGTCAACGATAAAAGATACAAAATATCTATGTCCCGAAGCACAGAGAGCAGAGAAAGGACCCAAACATCAGTATAAACACATGTACAAGGAACTAGACAGTTATTGAAACTTATTTTAAAGGGTACACGATGATTTCAGCATAAGTGCATTGTTCACAGCTTAAGCTGGAAACAGAAACATTCCGAAACAACGAAGGAAATAAACGTTCTAAAAAAAAAAAAAAGATGAGTGACTCAAATGGCAATGCCATAAAAGAATGTTCTCTCTATCAGACATCCCTCTTGCTACTTGAAGCCACATCCACGCTCAGATTTTAACCCACTTGGCCCCTCTAAATTGTCAAGACCTGCCCTTTTCTTACCAATGCCAATCAGTCATCTTTGTAAGATTGTCTTGAAACACACAATGAGTTTGAATGAAAAGTTACAGAATAATTAAGATGTCATTACTATAAATAGGGTCTTTTGCGATGACAATAAGTCGTTGCAAAAGAAGGATAGTGGTTGAAAATATCTTTTTGGCGACGTGAATTTGTCGTTGTGAAAAACTAGTCGCAAATAATTTATGCCGTCTCAATTATACTAACGACAATAGTCGTCACAAAAACGTTGTCATAATTATGTCATTGAGATCGTTGTTGGTGTAACATGGCTAACTTTTTTAGCACTGACAATTTCAAAAAACATCGTTGAAATTGTGTGTTGATGCAGACGTGGCACCCTTATTTCCAAAAATGTTGTTGCAAATATTTTTTGTTCTTTCTTTTTTGCAATGACATTTTTTGTTCTTTCTTTTTTGCAACGGCAATGTCGTCGCAAAATAATTTTTTATCAAAATTTTCAATATTTTTTAGTAATTTTAAATTCAAAATTTAAATAGAAATAATCAAATTATAATAATGAAAATAAAAATTAATTTTAAAAAGGACAATTGATAATATATTCTTTCAATAATAAAATGAAAAACAAATATAATGTGTCAAAATATTGAATAAAAAAAGACAATCTAATCCTCTAAATTTACAGCATCATTGATGCCATCATCGTTGTCGTCAACAGTGTCTGGAGAAGACAGAGGACCTGGACGAATAAAAGTTAGAGGAGTCATCACGGGCGGGAGTTGGACGCTAAGGAGCAACTATCCATCAACTCCATCAACGTCCTTTGGCTCTAATACGTATTCATGTCATATTCAGACGAGCTTCGCATAAAATTTTCCACATGCGAGTCAACAAGCGTCGAAGATATTCCGTCTGATCGGGAGCTAGAGGATGAACCAACGCTAGAGTAAATCCTTGTGGGAGTGTGCGGCCTACTCTAGTCTTGTGTCCTCTACGACTACTTAAGACATGCTCCAAAATTCCCTCCTTATTAACCCCAGGTACAGTGGAAGAAGCAACTGTTATCTACGTTTGTCTTTGCTGCTTCATCGTATTCTACACAAATAATATTAAAAACATGTTATAAATACACAAACTAATTTGAATAATAAAAGATAATTTGAAAATTAAAAATATTTCCAAAAATCTGCTCTGCTTCAGGGTCAACCCAAGTCTCCCCGTAACGATGCATGTCCGTCCAATTGTCTATGGCATACATCGGCTGTTGGGTCACTATATTGGTCTGTCCAATGATTTGAATGTGTTAGAATAATATATTTGATTATCAAAGTTAACTTTGATAATTAATTGTAATTAAAAAACTTACTAACCTTCTTGTTACGATACTGGGAAAGGGATATCTTACCATGCAAACTTGACCACTTCTAGTTGCCACGGTTGTTTTTATTTGTTGCCAGCTTTTTTTTATAATAATATTTAGCATTCACAATATTGAAATTAATATATATTATAAATAACTTAGCAGATATATAATTACCTGAAATTTCTTAGACATGAACCTTTCGCAATAACGACCTCAGTGTTCTTGATTCTTAAGGTTCTTAGGGGGGTTCACTCTGACATGTGGCTCGTTTTCTAGTCCTCCAAGTGCTTTAAAGTGTTCATAGAGGTTGCATTTTCAATCCTTATAGCATTTGGATGCCTCCTATCAACTACACCATAGAGGATATCGTCCATATACTTGTAATCAACAACAAACCAATCCTGTAACACATTCAAAAACATGATAAGTAGTTTTATTATGTTCTATAAGAATGAAGTTTAATGAATACCAACAGGTGCTGCTGAATCTGACTCTTATGTTGGGCATTTACATCTCTGCAAGCATCGTGGAACGGCTCACATGCATCCTGAGTGTAAATGCCAGCGACACTTTCAAACCAAGAGCCAAACCAACCGAGTGCCTTCCAGGTCTCGTCGACCTCATCAAATTTGATCGAAATCTTTCCATACTTCTCCACATATGCGGTGATTTCATGACCTTTTGCCTTCCCTCGATCGGAATAATGATGAGGTGTGACATCTGATGCTGTAAACATCAATCAACATTTTAAATTAAAATTAATTTACTATTATATTTATTATTTATTTAATATTGACCAAATAAACTTGAGAAATTTGCAATTGGGTTGTAACATACTTGACTAATAGTGTAACGGAAGTCTATACGGATCGGGTGGAGGTTGTGCTCTACCTGAAAAGCCTACACATGTTGCAACTGATCCAAACATGATCGTCTGTTGACAAAAAAAAGGTAATATCATATTTAGTATTTGTTATATTAATACTATAAATACATGTTTAACTGTGATATTAAACTAACATGTATATAAAAAGCAATGGCGTGTACATAATTTTTATTCTTCGTCATTGCTAATGTCTTGAATGTCGCCACCATTGTTAACGTCATCGTCTTCGGAGTCATCATCTTCTTCCTCAATGTACTCGTCTAAGATTTCATCCTCCTCTTCTTGCAAATTAGATTCATTTTCTTTTACGGGGGACTTGTCTTTCAAGATTGCATCAACATCGGATGTGAGAACATTAGATGATACATTAGGGTGATTCCATGTCAAGGTGTCAATCTCTAGTAGTTTCACTACTGATTCAACATTTACAGACTCCGTATCATGAACAACCGTCACGTCGTCCATGTCAGCTTCCGGTAAATCCCATATATGTCGATGTCCAAAGTGTTCAACAACTTTCCAATTTGAGCTGTTAAACAAATCATCTATATAAAACACTTGTTCTCATACCATGAGTCCTTGACAAAGCTGCTTGTTCTTGTTGAACTCTTTTCTTTTCTAAACAAGTGTCGAACTACTTACACTTGAAAAGGATAACAGAATTGTCATTTACGTAGGTTAGTTCATAAATCTCCTCCAAGACTCTGTAATATATTTGATTATCTAGTCTACGAACATAAACATCAAAATTCTAGGTAGCTCGATTGATTATCTCATGCACCACCTTCACTCAAACCTACAAGGTAAAGCCCTATCCCATTTAGTATTATAATTTACGCATTATCTCACTTATTCCACAATGCCTTTTTTCTGTAAAAATTTCGATAACATCCCTTTTAGTTTTGCCTAAGTGTGTTATCAGACATATACCCGAAGAATGAATGAAGAAATATCGAAACCTCTACCAAAGATGCGAGTAAAATTGAATGACAAACTCATAAATTACAATGCAAGCTGTCCAAAATTGGACAATTCAAGCATCGGTTTCTACATACCAATCTTCAAACAGGTCTAAGGTTGATTTATGTATGCACGTACAAAATGAAAACATAAACGCGTACCTGCGTAAGTTGTTCTTGTGACTATCCAATCAGTCACATATCAAACCACTATTAGAAATAAGGCACAATTTTTTTTATTAAATTTATAAATTCTTATCAAATTTTATGATAATCTTTTGTCTCATTTTTTCATTTAATTTAAATTTAAATTTATTTTTTCATATCAATTAATTGTTAATTAAAATAATGGATTATATTATTTTATTTTAAAGTTGTTAATTAATTCTAAAGAGAAATTTTGTTTCTTTTTTTTTAGTTTCTCTTATATTCGTAAATTATATATTTATATTTGTTAATTAATTTTTAAAAAAATTTATTTCTTCAATGATTTTTAAAGGGAATTTTACTTCTTAAATATTACATTACTTATATGACTTTCTTTTTCTCTATTTTTAATATTACTATTTTAATTTTTTAATCAAATAATATCCATATTTTTTATTCTAAATCATATAACATACTTTAATTAATTCATAATTTTAATCTTCTTAAATAGTATAACACATTGTAATAAATTAAATTATTTTTTGATAATTTAAAGATTATAAGAACTAACTTAATTTAAAATTTCTTCAACTTATAAACAACTTATAAATTAACTATTTACAACAACTTATAAACTAAAACAATTTAACTAACTAACAACATTACAATAGTAAAAAATACAATTCTAACTAAAACAACATTACAAATCTTGCTAAATTATATAGATAATACAAATTTCATTAACATTATAATTCTATGTTTTTACCATGACAATAATAATCGCAACAACATCAACAACAACAAAAAAAAAAAAAAAAATCCAATTCAATAACAACCATCATAACATCTAATTTAACATTTTTACCATCACAACAACAAAAAACATAACCAATCTAATGCCCAACAAAAAACATAAACCAATCCAAATACAAACCATATTCTACATTACTCAAATTTTTTAACATCTTTACAAATCTATCAACATTTATGCATAATCACATAACTTAATTCAAATCACATAGACATTTACATAAACACAATCTATAAATAAAACCATTAAAAAAAATTAGAAACTTACTCAATCCAAAACATACTAAAACCAAGGGTTGAAAAAACTAGGAGTGGTAGTAACCGACGATGGATGGCAGTAACAGCAATAATGGAAGAGAAATCTTGGTATTTGAGATTTTTGGGGGGATTTTTTTATATTTCTTTGGAGATTTCAAGATTTTCATGCAAAATAGAAGAGAAAGTGAAAGAGAGAGGATGGTATTCAACCGGAGAGATTGAGAGAATCAGAAAGAGCTAAAGCAGGAGAAAAATGAAGAAAGGTTTTGTGCATAGAGTTTTTATGTCTTTGCAAATTATAGCCCAAAACAACGTCGTTTAACTTAACTTGAAAAAAAATTAAAATAAAATAAAAATTTGAGAAATAGATGGGGGAAGATTCTGGAACCACTTTTTGCGACGACTTGTTTTCAATTTCGTCGCAAATAATTTTTGGAAACCGCTAAACCCGCAGCCAAAATTTTCACAAAAAATGTTGAAAATTACAACTAATTGAGACAACGTGTCGTCGCAAATACTTATCGATAGAAGTACCTCTGGCTATGTAAAGCTAGCTGTACTCCACTGACATTTGCAACAACGCCAGTCATTTGGCATGGAATCTACTCATGCCAGAGCACCTTTTGGCGACGATATGTCGTCGCAAATAATTAAGGATATATATATATATTTTTTTTTTTTTTTTTTTGCGACAACTTATCATCGCTAATATGTGAAAATATGCAGCAAGAAGTCATCATTATTGTTTTTTGCAATGACTTTTTCTTAATGTCATTGCTAGTAGTTTTTTGCGGCCATATGTCGTTGCTAATGTTGTCGTCACTAGAGCCCACATTTCTGGTAGTGTGTTTGGTGATCTTGCTGATGGAAAGCAGACTATTACAGAGATTAGGTCCAAGTAAAACAGAAGACATACAGAATGATGGTGAGAGAGACATTCCCTGCCCATGTAATCGGCAGAAGGGTCCCATTAGCAATCTGGACAGACTTAACAGGTGAAGGGCATTAGAAAGCCAAGCAAAGAAGAAGTACCAGTCATGTGACCAGTGGCCCTCGAATCAATAACCCAAGTGTTAGTGGCAACAGAAAGAAAGGCTAAACCAGAATTGCCTTGCTCAGAAGACACTCTAGTTACACAAGAAGCAAAAGATGGAGAGGTGTCTTTGAGAGCAATCTGAGCAAATTAATTGTTTTTCCTTTCACCTTGCTTAAGTTTGTACCACTCCGGATAGCCATGCTTCGTCCAGCAAACATCTTCAGTATGCCTAGTGCTATTACAGTGAGTGCAAAAACGAGAAGAGGGTTTGGAAGAAGGAGCAGGAGGTGCTGGCCGAGAGCTGTTCTTTTGGACAGCTAGGGCTGAAGCCTCAGAGCGATCTTCCATTCCCATGGTGAGTTGTCTCTGCTCTTCACAACGGACCATTGAAAATGTTTCTTCCAAACTTGGTAAAGGGGAGGCAGCCAAAACACGACTATTAACTTGATCTAAACTTGGATCAAGGCCTGCAAGAAACATATAGACTCAATCCTCAGCAATACGTTTGCTCTGTTTCTCAATATCTGCTGGATAGGTCATATCGTTGGGCCCACGATAATCAAGTTCCATAAATATTGAGTTCAATTCTGCAACAGGTCGACCACCTTGATGCAACTTAAAGGACTTCTTTATCACTTCATAGAGTTGAGAAGAGTCAAAGACGTCATGGTAACTCCTCCTAACTGCTTCCCAAAGATCCTTGGTTGTTCCACACTGCACAAAATGGAACATTAGTTTGTCAAACATGAAAATAATGAGCCAAGACTTTACAAGATCATCTTCAGCCTCCCATTCGTTATAGCTTGGATCATTCTTTGCAGGTGCAACTTCCCTCCACGCGATATGGCCCTTCATTCTCCTGCCAGGAATATGCATCTCCAAAATTTGGGACCAAACACGATAATTACAACCATTCAGTTTAATATGGATTGGAGAAGAAGTCTCATGAATGGTCAAGGTGGAGGGCTTTTGGCTTTGAGGAATTTCTAAGTCAGACTTTGCTGACATGGTGGCTGGGGATTAGGTCAAGTGTTTCATCAGTGTGTCTGTGTGTGTGTGTGTGTGTGTGAGAGAGAGGGAGAGAGAGAGAGAGAGACAGAGACAGAGACAGAGACAGAGAGAGAAGAAGAAGAAGAGAGAGAGTAGAGAAGAAGGCAGCAGCAGAATTTTTCTCTTTTTGCTCTAATACCAAATGGATGAAGTGGCTGATAATTCTTTCATATATTTCAAGGGTATTACAGAGCACTCACAGTCAACTATACAATCAATCTGACAACCATACTATCAAGCAAACAACTAATACCCTGATTCTAATACATTAATTCCTATTTAAATAAGGAAATATAATTATACAGAATGATACAGCTGTACACTCTTTAACTTATTGTAAACTAGTAAAATACGTTAGGAGAAAGAGATAATTAAGTAGAATAAATAAAATAAACTATTTATCAAACGAGTATACCATGTCAACATATTGATGTGGCACACAAGGTCTAATGAATAATTTCTCAAGAAATACGTATGGTAAGAATGTTTAATCAAAAAACACTGAAAGCCAAAATGTAGATAGAGTAAACCAGATTGGCCACCAATACACTAATTTGCAATTATCTTGTCAGCTTTGAATAATACAGTAGTTAATTGGCAAGTTATACACAAGGAAGCAAAAAATTAAAAAAAAAAAAACGAAAGGAAAAGAAAAAGATTCATGGTGAGATCAATTAGTATATACACATAAGAACACAGGAGAGTGTTTCAACTCCTGGTCTGTCAAGTATTAACAAAGCTAGCACAATTATAAGACTTTAGGCTGCATTTTGTATCAGTGTAATGCATGAGATCCCTGCGGCAGCACCAATTAACATCAAAAACTCAAAACCACATAATTTCATGCATTTCAGAACAAAATATGTATGTCAAAATATGTCCAGCTTCGCAGTCACATATCTCTATTAGCTATAAGATGCCCTGACTAAGATTACCAATCGCTATCACTGTCGGTAGAGGAGGAACTAAACTTGAAATCATCAACCTCATCCCCAAGACGCTTGGCCAAATAATAAGAAAAATCTATTTTTTCTGGTTCTCCATTTGCTTCAGATGGACCCAAGACCCCTTGACCATTTGATGGTATATTTTGTTTTTCAGGAACAACACTAGTAGGAGTAACTGTTGCAGGGTCAGTGTTTCCAGAGGAACCACCAACAATGAGCTTTTGATCTTGCCTCATCCTTTTATCCAGGACAACATTATCATCGTCATCTTTCTCATCCTCATTTACATTCACAGATGGAGATCGATCTCTTTTGAGGACTCTGGGAGATAATTCTTTTTCAGAACAGAAGGCTCCTGGAGCACAATCATCATCGCTGTCAGTGATGAGAATAGTTGGTCGAGCAACAAATTTCCCATCACCTCCTCCTGGCACAAAATCATCATTACTATCAGTAAGGAAATTGAAACAATCATCAAGAAAAGTTCAAGTTGCAACAAACACAACTTAAATAGATACAAATTCCAAATTCAAAAGTTGCAACCACAAGTTTAGTGGCATTTTTAAAGAAAAGTAGTAATTTCTAAAGCCTCTCGAATCAGAAAATAAATTTCCCAGCAAAGTATAGGCGAGAACTTCTTTAAAATACGAGAAGCATAGAAATCACTGCTTGTGCATTCAAATGCCACTCATACTGCCACATCAGATTTACTTAAATCTTTGATTTGATTTGAATTACTTTTAGAACAATTAACAATATTTATTAACTTTGAACCTTCCACAGTGATAACAAGATATCTTACAAAGAAAAAAGTTAAACCAATCTGAGCAGTGAGCACCAAAAACCTCACACTATCTACAATATACCAAAGGTAACTCAATCTACAGAAGATCTTGCTCCTAGTTTTAGCCGCCAACGGACCACTATAACAAGGTCAGAATCATATATATTTTGCACTTAGGAGAATCTGTAGCAGGCAATCCTTAATCCTTAATTATGTTATGTTTGTGACTTTGTATCCTAACACACACACACACACACACACACACACACAAATATCCTAAATGACGAGGATAAAACTCGCAGGACTTAAGACAAAAATATCACAGGCACAACAACAATTTGCTTGGAAGATACCTACAAGGTCTCCAAGAACCTGATCTCAAACTCACTCTCTTGTACAAGCATGAATTCCAAGTTCTCAAATCTATTTATTCTCATAATGCTTTCAGTTACCAACTCAACACATATATATCAGAAATTGAACTTTATGTAGAACAATAAGCTAATATAGAACTATCTAGAATCTCAAACAAAAGTCAAGTTTGCATATTGTAAATATCTGATACCTCCATTTTCAGCACTTATGGTCTCAATATCAGCTTCCAACTTTGACAGCCGTTTCTCCAACTCCACAAATCTTCTCTTCCATATCTCAACCTCTTCCTCGGCTCTCGTCTTCGCCGACTCCAATTCCCCATTTTTCTTCTTCAACTCCACAAGATCACAACTTTTCTGGCTCTCCTCCTTCTTCAATTCTCTGAGAAGCTTCTCGTACCTGTCTTCCGACCTCTTGGCGCGCTCCTCGGCCGAGTTCGCTCTCTCATCTGCCGTTTCCGCTCTCTTGCGCAGCACCTCGATATTCTCCCTCTCATTCTCGAGCTCGGCGCACTTGGCCTTGAAACTCTTGAGGTCCTCCTCGGCTTCGGCCTTTTGGATTCGCTCTATTCCTAGACTATCTCTGGTTTTCTCGTACAGTTGCTCCTTTTTCTTGATTTCTCGCTTCAGCTTCTCCTCTCTCGCGATCAGGATCTCCTCTACACAGTCGAATTCCGAAGTCCGAAACGCCGTCCTGAGGTCGGAGATCAGCTCCGAAATGCTTGGATTGCTGTCGCTGGTTACTCCGTCGCGTCGCAAATCGAATGCCGTCGGAGCCTCCGCCGTTTCCACCGGCTCCGTCTTCATCGTCGGGACCAAAACAGAAACCAAACAACCAGAAAATTTTGTTCTGCTTTGGGAGTGGAAAGCGTGAGCTAGGGGTTTACAGAGGAACGCTTAAGCTTCGTAAAATTGGGAGTTAAGCTGGAGAACACACGACGACCCATTTTCCTTGAAGAAGGAAGGAAAAAGAGATGTTTTTTTCACATTGAAATCCTGAAACGAAAAAACGTCGTTTGAATGTTCCGACAAAGAAAGTGTCGTTTCATGTTTTTCTTTTTTGACAATAAAATAACATGTCGTTTTCCCTTTTTTTATTAAATAAAACCTTCCTTTTCTAGAAACATCTGAACAGCATTTGATACACGACATGTCGTTTTTTTTTTTTTTTTGAGAAGTTGGGTTGATTAGATCAAGCTACAAGTCTTTACAATACAGGTATTTAATATATATATATATATATATATATATATATATATATATCCAAGTCTTGACAAACTGAGTCAGAGATGGCAACAACATCTCAGCATGCCAAATAACAATTAGAAGCAAAGGAGAAAAGCCAAATATGCCAGCTTGCGGTGACTTCATACCCTTACTCGGAGTGGAACTAAGGGCATGTTTGAAGCTGGTTTGAACCAATATTTCTTATAAACTAATGTATAAAAGTGAATCTTGCTTTAAATCTTTGATTTTACAACTTAGAGCAAAAAGAAAACAAGTCTCGCATCTAAACACAACCCTCCTTTGCTCTCAATATTTTTTATTTCATTTTTCAGACCATGCATTTTAAATTTAAAAAGTTTAAATCACGCATTTCAAACCAATAAACTAAACAGGTCGGATAAAAATTGTGCCACCAAACCCAGTCTTCGTCTCACAAATGTCTTCTAAAACTTGCACCTCAAAAGATGGGTTGAACAAATGGAATCCAATATGATAGTTTTGGGTTGTATTGATTATTGATGAATCGATGATTGATCCTAAATTCCAATTTGTGTATGGACAATACCTATTTTAAAGTGGTGTATATTTGTACCCTTCCTAAAATTAGTTTTATAACTAGAGAAAACAAATATATAAAGTGTACTTGGTGCTTACACAATTGTTCGTATATTTAGGACGCTATATGACTTGGAAGTTCCTGGTTTTGAAAGGCTTTTTACACTGCATTTCGAACTTATTTTTAGACACAGGATTAAAAAAGGGCGTGGAAAAATGTGTAAACACGCTTCATAATTCTGACAATCTAATTCAAGTTGAATTTAATTGGCATCATTGTGTTGGAAACAATGCATGATTTGCTGCAACATAAGCTATCTGATAAAAAGTTACCATTACTTGTGAGTACAAACAAATATGAAATAAAATTGCACAAAACACAAAACAATTATAAATGTTTAGAAGTTGAATCCACTTTCCTCGTCATCTTCCTTTCTTTTTCTCCTTTCCACGGCTCTTTACTTCTCTTCCTCACCGTTGTTGTCCACTGCCTGTCATCCAAGGTCCGCCCCTAGCTCCCCATGGTCGTCATCAGTGACGCAACCAGAAAATATAGCCAAGAGGGACTAATCATGGAGCCAAAAAATTCAATCTAAGGGACTAATAACTACAATAAATATTTAATCTAAATGAATAATTATTAAATAAAACTATTGTACTGGTAAGTTTTAATGCGTAAAATGTTACATAATGACTATTGTTAGTGCAGGGTTTTATTTCTTAACAAACATGAATAATTTGTCATTCATCTATTAATCACTTATCAATGATTATCTTTATTATTTTACAAAAGATTGATTTCCGTTTCCCTTTCAAAATCTATCCTACAATGGTCATTGAATTTTCATCTAAACAATAGCCTAAAAATCAATTTTTGTATAATAAATAAAGCAAACAAAATAGAATGTCAAACTAAAATAAAAGAAATACAATGTTATATACGTATAAGAATTATAGCTAATTGATAACTTTGTTTTTCTCAACTATTTTTTTTTGAAGATGATCAATATTTTTCAATCTCAATAACTATTCACTAGAATATATCACATTTGGTTAAAAAAAATGTATATATAAAAACCTAGTCAAATATAGTTGATAGAAAGGGTGTTTAATTGTTTGAACCAATAATAGTGTAAAACTTTAAAATTCTACATTGTAAAGCTCTCACATTATAAACCAGTTTTTTTTTTTATTTCAAAACGGTTTACAAACACCCTAAGAATTTATGATGTGTACTAAAATAATCTTTAAATATTAAGATATGTCAAGATCAATATCGTTAGATATACACACTTGTGGAAAAGTTCAATAAATAAGAATACAAGTAAAAATAAATAAATAAAATTAACTCAATAAAAGGGTGTTTTGGAATATTGGTTGAAATATTGGTTCTAACTACTAAATAATGTAAAGTTCTTACATAATACAATAAAAAATAAAACGTTGCTATAGTGTAAAGCTTTCACATGCTGTGTTTGAACCAAACTGAACTCCAATAATAGTTTTAACCACACTTTTTAAGCATCTTATAAATAACCTAAGCTATTAATAGGACGAAAATATCTTTGCTAATTATCTAGAGATACTAGTTGGACTTTTATTTAAGGTTTTTTTTTTTTTTTTTTTTTTTTTTGGGGGGGGGGGGGGGGCGCCCTTGTTTGGGGATCCTGCTTTTATTTTTTTATTATTTTTTTGAAAGGAGGGCCTGTATTTAATTTTAGTTGGAATGTATGTATACAAGGACAAAAGTGAAAAAGTTGAGGGGGCTTGGTCTTTCCTTAGCTTCGTCATTGGTTGTCGTACTCCTCGCGAGCAAGATCGACACCTTATTAGATATCAAACATCAGTGTTAATTATGATTTTTGCAATGGATGTTAGTTTGTGCATCTTGTTAATTACCACTTCCTCGTTTTAAGTTTATACATCAACTCTGATTACATTATGATATTTTTGGAGATTAATAGGATTTTTGATAATTTTAATTTGAACCAATAGGTGATGTGAGCTTTGAATATGTGTAATATGTAGATTAAAATTATGAATATATAATTTAAATATTTTATATGTATATATATAGGGCATGTTCGAGTTAGGATGAGTTAAGAAAATTTCAATCTAAACCCATCCAATGAAACCTTGGATTGAGTTGAGTTGAATCACTTATCCGGTTCTTCAAATTCAAGTTATCTTAGATTGAGTTGAGTGAATTAATTGAATTTCTTGGGTTGTCGGTTTTTTTCATCATAACAAAAATTAAATAAATTCACACTCTCACACTTTTTATAAAAGGTCAATTTATTAAAAAAAAAAACTCAATACACTTTATCTAAAATATTATATTGTTTCTTTTCGTAGCATATAAGGCAAATGCCAACTTTTTTAAAAAAAAAAAAAACTCTACTTTTTTTGTGTGTAATGTTTTAGTCTAAACAATTCATTCTCGATTTTTGACAATAAAAGGTGTAATATTCAATTTTAATGTTTTAAGTAGCATATCTAAAGATTTTATGCTTAGAGCTTATAATACTTGGTTGATCAATTTGATGTTTATATCGTCAAATATTCGTTCTAATGACTAATACTTGATGAAAAGGCACTGGTGAACTAACAAGAAATATAGTTCAAAAAGAAAAAAAAAAAAAAAGGAATAGCTTATATTTATCAGTGTCTTCCGACGTTAGCATTAACTCTAATGATGATTATTTGTAATACCCCGAAGTTAATTAAATGGTATTAGAATGATAAATGATGGATTAGTGTGCCTTAATGAGCATTTTAAATCTAATTTGAATATTTTGTGGAAATTTAGTAACCTTGTATAATTTTACTCTTTTAATGATTTTTAATTATCCTAAAATTGTTTTTAATTGTTAATTTAAATTTTTACAAAGCAATTTGATTTGAAAAATAGTGTGTTGTTGCACATAGTTTTGTGCAACCACTTTCTCTATTTTCCTCTATTTATTTCATTTTCTCTCTCTTTCCTCCCATTTCTCTCGCTCACCTCTCTCTCTCTTCTCTCTCTCGTTTCTCTCGGGTTCCCTCACTCTCTCTTTCAATCTCTCAAAATTTTTTTAAAACAAATTTTGTTTTCAAGCTTCGGGCTAGGAGATCGAAGGCTCGGGAACAAGATTCAACGATGAAAACAACGTTTTCAAGCTTTGATTCGAGGTTAGATTTTAAAACTCAAAGTTTTTCTATTTTTCAAGATTTTCTTGCATTTTAAAATTTTGGAGTTTCTAAGCCTAGAAAAGCTTCAATCTAAGTTAGATGGACTTAGATTAGCTAGA
>CAMOHE010043596.1:5549-20880 GCA_946598075.1 Artocarpus hirsutus | reverse complement strand
ACAATAACCTATACATCAAGAAGGAAAAGTGCTCCTTTGCTAAGCCAAAGGTAGCCTTCTTGGGGCACAAGATCAAAGATGGCCAACTAATGATGGAAGATAGCAAGGTACATGCTATCCAAACTTAGGAGTCGCCAACCAAAGTACATGAGGTACGATCTTTTCTTGGGCTAGTAAATTATTACCATCGATTCATCAGGAGCTATTCGGCGAGGGCTGTTCCACTGACCGACCTTCTCAAGAAGAACAAGGCATGGGACTGGACAGAGAAGTGTCAACAGGCCTTTGAAGACCTAAAGAAAGCCATCAGTGAAGAGCCCGTACTTAGCCTACCCGATCACACCAAACCTTATGAGGTACACACAGATGCCTCAGACTTTGCCATTGGAGGCGTTCTTATGCAGGAGGGACACCCAATTGCATACGAAAGTCGAAAGCTCAATGAGACTGAACGACGCTACACAGTGCAAGAAAAAGAGATGATAGCCATCATCCACTGTCTTAGAGTGTGGCGCCATTATCTTCTTGGGTCAAAGTTTATAATCATGACTGACAACGTTGCAACAAGCTACTTCCAGACCCAAAAGAAGCTCAGTCCAAAGCAAGTTAGATGGCAAAACTTCTTGGCCGAGTTCGACTATGTCATGGAGTACAAGCCAGAAAAAGTGAACATGGTAGCTGATGCATTAAGCCGAAAGGCAAAATTATCGAGCATTACCCAAGTCACTAGCCCACTGGTAAGCAAAATCAAGGAGGGACTAAAGGCGGATCCTCAAGCACAAAGCATCATCGTCTTGGTGAACGAGGGCAAAACACGAAGGTTTTGGCTAGCTGATGACATTCTCTATATCAAAGGCAATCGCATGTATGTACCGAAGTGGACCAAGTTGAGGAAAGATTTAATAAAGGAGTGTCATGACTCCTTATGGGCGGGCCACCCAGGTATGAAACGCACACTTGCTCTCTTGAAATCTGTCTCCTACTGGCCTAATATGCGAGATGGGGTCGAAGAATATGTACAGACCTGCCTTGTATGTCAAGAAGACAAGGTTGTCCAACAGCAACCAGGGGGCATGCTTAACCCACTACCCATTCCAGAGAGACCATGGGAGAGCGTCTCTATGGACTTCATCACCTGCCTTCCGAAGTCCGAAGGGTGCGGAAGCATCATGGTCGTGGTGGACAGGTTTAGCAAGTATGCAACATTTATAGCAGCAACAACGGACTGCACCGCAGAAGAGGCAGCTAGGCTATTTCTTCGCAACGTAGTCAAGCTATGGGGCGTTCCAACAAGCATTGTCAATGACCGAGACCCTCGCTTTACTGGGAGGTTTTGGACGGAGCTGTTCAAAATGCTAGAGTCTGATTTGAACTTTTCAACAAGTTTCCATCCACAAAGCGACGGTCAAACGGAACGCATCAACGCTTTATTAGAGCTCTACTTGCGCCACTATGTGAGTGTCAACCAACGGGACTGGGCCAAACTTCTAGATGTTGCAAAATTCTCCTACAACCTGCAAAAGAGTGAGGCCACCAGCAAGCGCCCATTCGAAATCATCATGGGACAACAACCAACCACTCCTCTTTCCTTTGCCACTCGCTATGAAGGGAAGAGCCCTGCTGCATTTAAGTTTGCCAAATCATGGCATGAGCAGGCAAAATTGGCTCGGACAGCGTTGCACAAGGATACGAAGCGCATGAAGAAATGGGCAGACAAGAAAAGGAGGCACTTAGAGTTTAATGAAGGAGACTTTGTCTTAGTAAAACTTTTGCCTCAGCAATTCAAGACATTCATGAAGGTCCATAAGGGGCTAATACGCAAGTATGAAGGACCTTTCAAGGTAATCAAGCGCATAGGTAAGGTCTCGTATAAACTACACCTTCCACCCAAGCTAAAGATTCATCCAGTCTTCCACGTAAGCATGCTTAAACCGTACAATGAAGACTTGGAAGATCCAGCAAGAGGAGTCTCCCATTGAGCACCCACAGCCGTGGTCACCTCCTTTGACAAGGAAGTGGACAAAATACTAGCGGATCGAGTCATTCGAAGACGAGGTGTGCTAAGTTATCGGGAGTACTTTATCAAGTGGAAGGGACTGATCGACACCGAGGCTAGTTGGGAAACCGAGGAGGCTCTTTGGCAATTCAAAGACAGAATCCAACACTACCACGGGGACGCGACGAGGGCGTCGCGAGCATAGGTGGGGGAGAATGTCACGCCCCACTGAGCCACGAGGAGGCCACACACTTAACTTAGGCGTTTTTAAGGATAAAATTGGCCCAAAAAAGGTTCTAGAAGGGTCCGAAGTGTTCTACAACGTTCTACAGCATTCCAGGAGGTTCTACGCTAGTCCAGAAGCATCCTGAAGAACCCAGAATGTCCTGGAAGACTCAAGACTTTTCTGGAAGACTCTAGAACTTTAAAGTACTTAGGAACATTGTAGAATAGTATAGAATTCTCTAGAATACTCCATGCTTGTAAATATTTCCACACTTTGCTAGAACATTCTAGATAGCAAATAGCAACCGTAGGATCAAGGCAATCTTGACCGTTCATTCGTTAGGAGGGTGCCTATAAATAGGACTAACCCCTCATTTGTAAACCATCCAAGAGAAATTCAAGAATCTAAGCCTTGTAAAGTCTCTTAGTTTAATACAACTTTCCTTTCAGAGTTCTCCTCATTCTCTTGAGTTTCCTTTTATTTTAGGCAAGAGCGTGATAAGTTAGGCTGACTTAGCATCGGGATTGTGCTAAGGCCGTACGAGTACCTTCGGAGAAACTAAGCTCGTGACGGTTTATTGTAACGTATAAAAAGTCCCACATCAACTAAGTAGAGGACTAAAGAGCAGTACTTAAGTCCTGGGCTGCCCACCTTTCAACAAGAGCTCTTTTGGGACGTGACAAGTGGTATCAGAGCAGGTTACTGCCTGCCTGGTGTGTGGACTCTCCATGGCCCAGTGGGACCCTCAGGGGAGCCGATCCGTGATGGGGGCGTCACGCGATTGCGTGGAGGAGAATGTAACGTACAAAAAGTCCCACATCAGCTAAGTAGAGGACCGAAGAACAGTACTTAAGTTCTAGGCTGCCCACCTCTCAACAAGAGCTCTTTTGGGACGTGACATTAAGCTTTGCTTTTGATACCTGGACAGATGAACCAAAGTCAATCAGAGTTAGCAGAAAATGTAAGTTGTGTCTATAAATATGGGCATATAATGTGTTGGGAAAGTATTTTTCTTGCTCTGCTTAACAGTAATTCAGTTCTTGGGTCGTAGTTATTATGTTTGAAATCATCTTTCTTGTTCTGCTTAGTCATAATTCGTTTCTTAGGTCAGACTTGATTCCCTCACTTACTATTAAAATTTTAGGATTCAATGCACTCAAAGCCGAAGCTTCATGATTAGAAATATACATGTGCTATTCAATCCAAATCGTGGGGACATCAAGCTTGTCGGGTATCTCTTTTCAAAATTTTTCTGGACTTTCAATGGCTTTCAATTTTGATGTGTACCATTCTCACATGGGAAATTCCAAGTCAAACAAGTCCCTCTTTTTTATGTGTATATGCTCCGCATGTAGTCCACACTTCTTCCCATCTTTTCAGAATGTGGTATCGTTTCCTTAGTTTGATGGCTTGTTGTAGTCACCAAAAAAAAAAAAAAAAATTGTCATAATCAATGTTAGTGCCGTCATAACAACGCTGAATGATGCTGTAGGTGAGACTGCTTCTTGAAAAAGCTTCCAAGCTGACACAGGAATGGGGCTGCATCCCTGTTATGTTATGTGGGGATCTAAATAGCATTCTGCAGGTTTGACCTTCGAACAAGGTTGCTGTTTTAGAAGCTTCAAAGTAGAAGTTACATTTGCTATCATCATTTGTTTCTTATTTGCACCTTTGAAAATCTCTGCTAGTCACTTAATAACTGAGTTCACTTTTGTCACATGGCGGAGCCCCATGTACCAGTTCTTAGCTTCATCAAAGGTTGGTTTCTTTCAAATTCTGTTTAACTTTGTGGGTTTGGTTTTTGTTTTGTTCTCTCAAGGTTCTATTTAGGCTGGCACAGAATTTTGCTGGAATTTATTGCGGCTGGACATTCAGCTACATAACTGCAGAAATATCTCAGGACAAGTTGAATTGCAATCAAAATGCAGGGGTTTGAGAGATCAGAATGAGAAAGCAAGCAGGTTCAAATTCTTCTGCAGTTTACAACTAGTGATCTAAATTGAGCAATGAACAAGAATGCTGTATAATAATACTCACTTAACTTCCATCTGCTGCTATATGATTAGACAGCTGTAAACCTTTAAGCAGAATGTTACTGTCGTATTCGTTTCTTTATTTATTTTGTGTTATTGCTAACTTCTTGCAATGCGTAGCTGCAGTTTATGGGCATCAACACCAAGGTCGTTGGTCCACAGATGGAGTGAAGAAGAATTGAGGCTTGCGACAGGCAGTGGAGAGGTTACTCATCTTCGGCATCATTTAAAGCTCTGTAGTGCATATCTTGGCGTTCCTGTCAGCTGAAATGGTCGTCTTCACTACTATCTTGTTAAGTCAGTTTTTTTTTTTTAATTTTATTTATTTATCTATCTATCTATTTATTTATTTACTTTTTCTTACATTACAATTTGCCACGTTGGGAGTTAACTTCTTCCATTTTGTTATGTTCATGCGCCTAATAAAATGGATGTTGATAACTGAGAGATCGGACATCCTAGGATATGAATCTTCTTGAAGGATAAAATCCATGATAGATTATTGGATTTTCCTTCTCTTGTCGTTTATCTCTTCGTCTAGGTTGTTTCATTCCCTGCCCACCCTGTCCTTTCTCATAATCTGTGGTTAACTTCTGTAGGCAAGTTGTAGAACGAGGGATGATTGTGGAGAACCCCAAGCAACATCATTTCACTCCAAGTTTATGGGAACTGTTGATTACATTTGGTAGTTAATTTTAATGTAAAAGCACAGAAGTTGGTTTTTACACTTGGATACTTTATTTATCCGCATCTATGACTGCTACAGGCTTACAGAGGAACTTATTCCTGTGAAAGTTCTGGAAACCTTGCTGGTTGATATCTTGAAAAGAACTGGAGGACTCCCCAGTGAGGAACCTCTTATTTTTCGATCAATGTTGTTCCATTCAGTCATATATTGAACTCAAGCTTTCTATTTGCTTGTAGTTCCATGCTTTTTCATACGTAAAACATGCACAAAAGTGCTGGATATCCATAATTCTCTCTACAAGTATCCTTCCTTTTTCTGTATAGTTGTCAGACGGGGAGGCATGACTTTCCTTCTCCTCTAGAATTTACAACACTGCTGGACTTTCGGTAGGTAGTGGATAAATAATTGGTTTTGTCTGTAAGAGGGAACTAATCTTTTTTCGGTTTTACGACAAACTAAAATACACATCTAGAAGTTATAATATAGTAGCTCTCGAGTTGCTATGCATTCTTTTGTTAAATTGGCAGCTGATGAATGAAGATTTGCAAAGAATAATGCTATATTATGGATAGGATGGTATCATAATTCATTATTATATCTATATGTGATCATCACATCAAGTGTCCTTGTGATGTTGGCTTTCTGGCCTAGAAATGTTGTTTTCTGTTGTATGTGGCAAAAATGATATGTACGTAGAGGTGATTATTATGGTCCCAATGTCCCATTACTCTTTATTTAGAGGCTTTCTGTTATGATCCATGTTTTAAAAGCTTTTTCTTCAAGGAATCACTTAATGTAGCAACCCAGACAACCCACAGTTTTTAGGAAAATGAAAACTGTGCTGCAAGAGTTCGGGCCCACAAGAAGCTCCTTTCTTTCTGTAACTAGCTCTCATAAAAGCCATGTTAACTTTGTGCATAGTTGGCTTCACCATGTACATTTCTGTTATTTAGTGAGTACAGAAGTTTCATTATCGTTTACATGACAGAAATGGGGAAGTGACCATCTTGCTCTCGTATGTGAACTGGCTTTCGTAGACAATTGCTGCAGGGACTCACGACTGTGGCATTGGTGTCTAGTTCTAATACAAGCCCTCACCAGTAGCAGCTACAGATTTAGCAGCTCTGATTCCTTTGAGCTCGAAAAATATTTTAGGAGCAAACTAGCTTGGTAAGCAATCAGCAACCAGACGTATTTATATTCAGGATTTGTTTTTACCGAGCAATATATTCAAAGGTTTCTGCAAAGGCCGGATAACCCTATATTAATCGGGAATCAATGATTTTAGAAGCTTCCTCTCAAGTATGGGTGTGATTGGGATTGGTGTTCCAGGTCCAAGACGTAAACTTTTGGTCTCCTGATGTATTTTTCTACCTGTTATTTTTATTATTATTATTATTAATTTTTGTATTGGTGAAACTGTAGTTTTTATCATAAAATAAACCAGTAAATTTAATCCAAGAGATCATGACATTAATGTGTGACTTAAAAACCTATATAGTCAATGCACCTGAATAGAATAGAGTTCTATTGTTACATTGTAGACTAGGTCATGTGGGTTTGGTGATAATGTGATGACTTTGCTATCACCTCGTTTGTTCGTTGGTGCCAAATTGTGTTAATGATAAAAATATTCTAATAATTCTGCTCTTCGGTCCAAATCAGCTTGTGGAAAAGAAAAGTCTTAACAGAGGAAAAGAGTGTTTTTGCCTTTTAGTTTGAGAGAAGAGGGAGGAAGACCAAGGAATCACACCGCCGTTTGGTTGGAAAAAAATGTGGAAGATAGTTTGTGCCTTGTGGGATGGGGGGAAAAAGAGACGAGGAAAATTCCATTTACTGTGTTCGACTTGGGAAACAATGTATATGGTGGAAGTTGATGTCATGACGTTGGAGAACAGTGGACCGAGGTAGTAATGGGCAAGAAGCGTCTTTGAAACAAGGGCTATTTCACTTTGTATAACTTGTATTTAAGTTTGGAGATTTCTACTATATGACCCACTAAAAAGGTCAAACAGATAAGACTTGTTTTTTAAGATGTTAGATTTAATCTACTGGTTTAAAACATTCAAGGTCCGTTTGGTAAATGGATTCAAATTATGTTGATTTGGATTATTTTAAATTGAGTTGTGTGATTTAAATTAGTGACTTGAATTACTATTCAAATTGGGTTTGGATGTGCATTTTAAAGTTTTAATTTGAATATATGATAAAATTAAAATTTGTATTTGGAGAGGTAGTGAAATTTTTTTTTGATTTATTAACAAATCTAATAAAATTTTAATATTCTTGATCCTAAAAAATATGTGATATAGATTTTAATTTATTCATCACTTCATTAGGAACACAATAAAAAAATGATCATCTCAATCAGATATTAAATGAATAAGTTATGATTTTTTTCTTGAAATATAGAAGAGAGAATTTTAGATTTTATTGTAACAAACATATCAAAGTCTCAAGAGTTTGGGAGGGTTAGAAGTCTAAAAACTTGAATTTAAAAGATTCATTTGATTTGAATGTTGGGGCTAACCAACACATATCCAAAGGATTTTAAAGATTTGAATTCAAAGAGACCACTGGAATACACGAAACAAACGGGCACTCAATTTCTCCAAATAACAATACGATTTTCCATATATAATAAAAATTAAAATTTAAAACCTAATAATTATCCAAAAATTAAAAAAAATTAAATGAAAAACCTTTGACAGCTCTTGGAAGCATCCTGATCAACGGTGGCAGCCGAAGAAAGTAAGGAACTCATGGAGGAGGAGCACCTAAACAGCTGCGCGACGGACCCCTCGTTAGCAACGGTGTGGAGGCGTCTCCATCCCTCGAACAGGCATAGCGACTAAGAATTGTGAAGATTCACGAAGAAATTGGACCTTCAAGCTTCATTTTTTCACGATCCTCGATTTGACCTGATCTGGTCTTGATGGTAAGGGGCTTGGGGTGGCTTAGATAGATGGCCGAGGGGGGGTGGGGGAGTTACAACCTACAGAGGTTGCGACAAATACTTGACCCATGGGAGGTGGATCACGATTCGTGAAGGAGGTGGGGTGCGACCCATGGCCTCTGCCAACGATTGAGGGTCTCTGGGGCCAAACACCACCCATGGTGTGACCTCCGACGCGATCGGGCGTCATCGAGGAAGATCCCACCACCTAGACGTTTGTCGATAGCTATGGTGTGTTTTTTTTCTTCCTTTTCAATTTTTGGGGTTTTTTTTTTTTTTGTTTTTTGTCTTTTTTTTAAATTATTGTGTTTGAACTCAATGAACTGATGGTGAGCTCATTCGTTTTTTGTTGTTGGATCCAAATCTAATGGACCAAAAGAGATCTTATTGATAAGACCTTTTAGAGTCTCTCCCTTTAAGTTTATTAAAAAACTCGACCTTTAATTTTTTTTTTCTCATTGAATATATAATTTCATATTAGATTTAAGATTTTTATCATTTTTGAAATTTATTGTTTTAAGAAAACGTCATATTGATTGTTTATTGTTTAAAAAATATCAAATTAATACCTTATAGTTTTCAAAAAAAATTACTTTAGTATTTTGAACTCGTTTTTTGTGTTATGAAGTTCTCGACTTGCTCTTTTATTAATAAACCTCAAGTTAGTTTTGGAAAAATATATGATAATAAAATAAATACAAACAATACAAATTTACAAAATTAGCTTGGGATTTTATTTTAAGAGTTTAGCTTAATCTTTTGTTTTGATTTCCTATCAAAATTTTATGAAATTAACCTAGGATCTAGGGTGCATTGTAGAACATGCATTGAAAGAAATGGATTGATTGCGCTGACAATTGCCTTTTGTGGCCACTTTGATTGCTATGTGCAAACTTCTGAGAAAAATGGATTGGTATATTCGGTTTTGGCTCGTAAATATGAGAAGGCTTTGGCATTCATACATACTATTGAATCTTGTAAGCTCCGGGGATAAAATATGCTATCAATAAAAGATTCCTACGACTGCGAGGGATGAGCTTTATCTTGATGGCTCAATGAAACAATATGAGAAGGTCGACGAAAACGAGGGGGCTTATTTAGTAATTAGCTGTTATAGGCCTTGTTGTGGAGACGTTCCGTAACTCTGGGTTTACTTGGGTTGGCCATCATGAATCATGGTGACAAACCGGACAAAGCCGATTACATAATCCGAGGTTTAAACTTTCTTCTCTCTCTCTCTCTCTCTCTCTCTCTCTGTCTTCCCCAACTTTCCCTTTCAGTTAATTGACTTTTAATCTCGATATGAAACCTTAAGTCCAGGTTCGGACTTGAGAACATTAAGTTGGGTCCCGGCGGCTCCAAACTGGCCTCTTTTGGTACTTTGTGTCTACGTAAGAGGTGTGAGACATAACTTGCCACCTTAAAAAGATATCCTTTAGTTTATTAAGAAAAGTCGTCTTTACATCTGAGAAAAATATTATAAACAAAAATAAGAAATGTAGATTTTGAAAGGGACTTGTACACCATAATTCATAAATGCATATCTTTAACAACTACCTTTTGTACATAAAAGTCCACTCATTGCTTGCATTTCAAGTGAGCTTCACTCATCTACATTTTTGATAAAAGCTTCAATCTTTTACTTTATAAACTTGTGAATTTTGTTGTAGATCTGCATTGGTTGGACAATATACTACTTCCGCTCGTTCGAAGGTCACATTATATCAACAGATAGAAAGATAAAACAAAAAAAAAAAAAAATAGCTTCTTTTTTTTTTTTTTTTTTTTTTTTTTTCATTTTCCAAAAGATTCAGGTGCAGATAGTGTGCACCTATGATTGTTAGATTTAATAAAAATCACATCAAATAATAAAGTATGAAAAACAGAGTTCTATGGATTGGACTTTGTAGAAATCTTTAATAAGGATACACAAAAAAACTATGTAGTAAATATCATACCCACTTATTCAAGCTTCATATTTTTATTAAGTTTCGTTAAATTGTCATATTCTACGTGAATTTGAAAATTTTTAATATAATTTGATAGTTGAGAACTATATCCTTCTTGTGAATTATTTTCTTTTTCGTTATCTTATCACGTATTTCTCCATAAACTTAATATAATTTGTAAAATTCAAAACGATTACCTTTAATTTCCCATTGTATTAAAGAATAAAATCTTTAATGTTAATTATTGACCGTGTAAATTTTGCCGAAAAAGAACTCGCGTGACCTCATCAAAATTGATCTTTCATAGACAAACAACAGAACAAACCAACAAAAAAAAAAAAAAAAAAATAGAGAATACAAAGAATTTAACATGATTCACCCGTGAGAAACCAATATGATGTTTGCCATTTGGGGTTTCACAATATATGTCTCGAATTGCAAAACAGTGATTAGGGTTTGCAAGTGATGGAATAAGCCTTTTTACACCATTTTATGAGGTAAATACAAATAATAAAATATCGTAAGCTAATCCCTAGCAAGTAGTCACCTAATTTCATATATTATCCCCCTCTTCAGTTTGAATTGAATTGTAAATATTCTGAATGATATTCCTGTGATTCCTAGAATTTGAATGTCAAGCTCTCTACTGTCAACCCTCCCTATTCTACCTCAGTTACCCCCTCGAATTTTTTGTAATTTCACTAGAGTGTTGAGCTACACCTTTAAAGAAAATATAGTTGGTAACTGATTATAATTAGCGTGTCTGAAATATTAGTTATAACTAATTAATTCTGATTAACTATAATATAAAGCTCTCAACAACTATAGTAAAAAGCAAGAAGTTGTTATAGTATAAAACTATCACATTTTATAGTTCTTAAACTTAAAAGTTTAGTTCTAATCAACTTGTCAAACGACCCATTAGTTCATCTATGGTGCAACATTGATTACCTCTCTCTTTTTAAAAGTGAAATTTATGTAAATATTTCTTGTATCTTCGGTTTATTCGTTGAGCATACCATCTATTTCCAACTTAATCAGTGGTATACATTGAAAAGGCGTATAAAATTCATACTCTAAAATTGTGAGTCTAGTTTTGACTATTGAAAAGGTCAAAATATTCTGCATAAAGAAAAACACGACAAAAAGAAAGGGAAAAAAAAAAGCTAAAAAAACTATAAACAATTTAAAAATGATATTAAATAAACTAATTTATTTCTATAAATTTCCCTCTTTAGAGTGATGATCTCTCTTTACCTTCTTTTGATTAATTGATTTTGGGACCATCTGATCAAGCGCAACGTATGGGAATAGGGATATGACTTCCTCTATTGTCTCCTTTATATAATATCAAACAAAAGAAGAGATACTGTAACACGTACACATACACACGCACACACACACAAGACAAAAAGGAACAGTGGGAGAGACCCTTGTTATATTATTAACATTTCTGAGCTGCCATTCTGATATCGTTAATGTTGTTTTTTGCTTACGAATTTCGCAATCTCTGGAGTGGTTGCCTCCATAGTGACAAAGTGGGGCCACTTCATTATTGAACTACAAAATAATAGTTAAGGACCTCCCAAGTGGGCCCGGATATCTCTTATTGTATCTAAAATCCAGTTTTAGCAGCGAAGCTACCGCCTTTGAAGGATTCACCGCCGAAGAATAGATGAACTTCTCACCAAAAATGTCGTGAAATTCTTGGAACTTACTTCTGAAGGCAAACTAAATAGATCAAAGGATTAAACACATCCCAATTCAGCTATCTATCAGTAGATGGATAGATTTTAGAGCTTTTAAGTTTTCTTCTAGTAAACATTTTCCCAAAGGAAGTGTAATATCTAATTTTAATCAATCATAATTAGTATGCAAATTGGTAAATTAGTGTGTCCAATTAAAATTTTATCTCTAATTAATTATTTTTGTGATATTTTTGGCTTATTGCATTTTATTTATTTTGTTTGCTTTAATTTATTTTTGACAATTATTAAATTGTTTTAAAATGAATTTTTGGTATATCATTTTATTTTCAAAATCAGTTTTAATCAAATTAAAACACTTTCCTTTTAATTCCTTTAAAATAAAAATCCCACATTTGCCTAAATATCCAACAAGTGCCCACTTCCTGGTGTAGATCAATATCTCATGAAGTGATTAGATGCCTTAAACCATATCAGGCAAAACCTTCTACTGCCTTTGGTTTTGAGTCCAAATGCCTACACAAGTCTGAGTTAAAAGAACCATACTCATCATCACCACTCTTTCTCTTTGTCTTTCTTTCAAGTCTTTCTCTCACTCTCTCTTTCTCTCTTCCATTTCTATTTCAAAAACTCAAAAACAAGCTTTCATTCCCTTAGCCAAAATCAAAGCATTTTGAAGCCACCAAGTCAATACAAAGTCGTTCGATTCAAGGTTAGGAACATTTATAGTAATTTAAACTCGCATTATGAAGCTTTCATCTTTGATTTTGTGTTCAAATTCATGTTTGTATGTCCGAGTATTGTTTTTCTATTTGAACAGCTCTGTTTTGAACATATTTGTCAAGAATTAAGCTTGCATGTAATGATCTGATACTAAATGAACATGAACTACATTTTGTCTAAGATGGTAGGATGATTACAAACACAAATCCAAGTTACATTTATTTTGTTCATTTTTAGAAAAATGCAAAAAATGCATGAAAGATGACAAAATTAAGTTGTATGTGTATGGAATTGAGTTTGCATGATTCATATAATGTTTATGGGTGTTTAGAACATGTTCAGAAGCATTAGAACTGATTTAGAAGGATTTGAAATTGATTTGGGTTTGAGGGCTCGAAACAGAGTGCTTCTGGTTACGACAACACCACCGACCACGGTCAATGTAATGCAGTCGACCCCACCACTATGAGACACATGGTCGACTGCGGGTAGTGCACCCTAGTCGACGCATTACACCAGGGAACCTAATCTCAGGCCATCCGAAACTCTTTTGTTCCAAATTAAATTCTAAACATGTTTTCACTTGTTTTTACTGATTAAAAACCATTGTTGATGTGTTTTAAATTATGTTTAATTATTATGTAAATAAAATGTTTTTAAGAATTGAATAGTACATAAATATTTCCAAATGTTTTGGATATGTGCATATTGAGTAAATGATAATAAATATATATTAAAATCTCGGCATTAGTTTACCAAGTGAAATAAAATAATTAATTGGTTTTCAAACACCAAACGGTCTAAGATCCCCATTTGGTTGAGTTTTAAGTGTATGATGCCACACAAAGATTAGGTCGTGCAAATAGCAACCTTGAAGGTAGGTCCCAAAAACCAATTTGAGCCACCATGCTAGTGATTATATTAGGCTTTGCACATAGTAAGTACTAATATATGATTTGAAATAAATCACATAACATGAATGGAAAGCAGGGGACTTATTTAATTATTATTTAAATGTTATTCCTTGAATTTTTGTAGAATTTTTTATATTATTTTATAAATGATGATTTAGAATTCAAGTCCTACTGAGCCTTTTGCTCATGATTTCTACTATTTTACTTTTCCCCATCTAGGTGATTCACAATATATAGTTGAGTAAAGTATTATTGTTTTACTCATGGAGTCCATGAATCATTTAGTTATTTGTTTTTGTCAAGGCATGTAATAATGAGACTACTTATACTCTTTGATTATGCTTTGATGGACTATGGTTTGGTTGCATTTCTTTTATGTATGTACTATATGTGCACCATTGTGGGGTCCGATGGGCAACAGCATTTGATAGATTCTACGTTTTTAAATTAGTTTTGAGGTTAATCTAGTAATTTCGTTTATGCTATGTATTAATATTTGCGTTATTCTGATTAGGTTTAAAATTGACGTATTCTTGAACTTACTAAAAATGTTTTTAAAAATAAAATGAAAATTTTTAGTGTTTATAATTAGCCTTAACTATTTATTTTAATTAAACCACCACGTCACCACCTCGGTTTAGATACGTGATAGAGATTGGTATCAGAGCCCCTGGTTTTTGAACCTTGAAAATCGTTCACATGTAGATATGACATTGGAAAACTACTAACAATCTAGTTTTTCTTTTTAGAATTGAGAGAATGGCACCAAGATATCGTTCCAGTACTGTTGCTAACCTAGACCCTGTTCATAACGAGGGTGTGTTGAATGCCATGTTTGCTACATTTAGGCAGATGGCGACGAGGGTGCAACGCGAAGATCCTACTGTGAGTCACTGACAAGAGTATTTCCAAAAGTCTCATCGTGTAGCAATTCTAACCTTTGATGGGAATGGAGAACCTTAAGCTGTTGAGTACTAGTTTGACTCAGTGGTGAAGCATTTGGACACTTTAGGAGTGCCCGTTGAGTTTCAGGTCGAGTTTGCGACATACAAGCTAGAAGGTAGTGCCAACGTTTAGTTGAAACTGGCAAAGCATACTAAGAACAACAAGAACATCAATCAGGATAGTTTCAAGAAGTTGTTCTATAATCATGATTTTTCTTAAGGGTTTAGGGATCAGAAGATCACCGAATTCTACTGATTGGAGCAGGATGAGATGACAGTTAGGGATTATGAGGCAAAATATATAGAGTTGGCCAAGTTTGTCTCATCTATAGTCATATCTAAAAAAGAAAAGTGTATTAAGTTTCAAGAAAGGCTTAAGGGTTCTATTCGACGACAATTAGTTGCACTATGAATCTGAACCTATGGTGATTTAATGTCGTCGATGTTGTCAATCAAGAGCGACAACACCAATTACTATGAAAGTTGAGGAAGGACCATCGGTGGACCCCAAAAAAATAATGGAAGGGGCAGCGGTAAACATCAACAGCCACAACAACAGTCTAGGAGCCAACACTGTGGTGGTGCTAATAGTGGCAGTAGTAGCTCAATTAGTAGTGTTGAAACAATCCATATAGCTTTCATTGTTGCTTTTGCAAGCCGCCTGACTATATCAAGAGGAATTGTCCGATTAGGAACTCGCTGTAGGAATTGCATTTTGTAGAGGGCAGATCTTGACAACTTCAACCTCAACCTTATATTCAACCTCAACATTTTTCTCAGCCCCAGTTTCATCAGTTCACTCCCTAGCAGATGGCATTTTCAGCTTAGAGTTTTCGACCATAGAATTTTCAACAAGGCATCCCACAGTACAAGTTGCATTCTCCTGATAATGTACAGTCTTCTCTGCCATAACTGTTGGAAAAATAATAAGCAGCGGAATTTTTAAAAATTTTAAATCAGAGTATTTTCTAAAACACAAGTTTGACATGCTATATGTATAAATTAACCTGATCTTACTGACCTTGTATTGGCCGAAAAGCTCCCGAAATCTGTGTAGAGAAGTAACGTTCCAGAAGAGCCTCAACCAACTGGTCTTCTTTACTATTCTCTATCCACAATCGGAGTGAGTGTGGGCTCACACGTACAGCTCTTCCTCAAGGTGACTCTCCTTCCAACCAATTGAGAGAACCCAAAGC
>CAMOHE010043595.1:0-11407 GCA_946598075.1 Artocarpus hirsutus | reverse complement strand
CAACAGTATCTTCAGCTTCCATTCCATCAGTTCTCTCCTCAGCAACTGTCACATCCAGCGCATGGACATCAGCAGCAGAGTTTTCAATGTAACATCCCTCAGTACCGAGCACCGAGTACAGCTAGTGTCCAGTCACCATCATCACAGCAGTATCGGCCAGTTAATCCAGGAACTAGTTATGTGGGTAGAGGTAAAGAAAAAGCTCCAGTGCAGATTCATACGATGACGTCATGGAGTTCAGATGCCCAGACCAATAACACAGTTGTTGATGGTATGATTATGGTTTCTCAGTCCTTAGCACATGTGTTGTTTGATACTGGTGCCACTCATTCTCTCATTTCGAGCTCTTTTGTACATGCCTTGGGATTAGAAATAGAAGAGTTTGATGAACCCTTAGTTATAGCTTCACCCTTGGGGCGGGTGTGTGTGAATAATATTTGTAAAGCTTGTAAAATAAAGGTCAGGGATGAGATTTTGAAAGGTGATTTGATTGTAATCCCCATAAGAACCTATGATGTAATCTTAGGAATGGATTGGTTGTCCAGATACGGTGCAGTAGTGGACTGCCAACTTAGAAAAGTGACCCTAGTGTCTGATAGGGGGACGGTAATCACCTACCAAGGTGGTGGTGATAGGTTAATGAGTGAGCGTCGTATTAGGACATGTCTCGGAGGGCGAAAGAACGCAGTTTGTCACGCTATCTTCATGGATTTGGAGGAAGAGCCCAGTGTTTCAAGAAAACGTGCATTGATTCCAATGGTAGATGAATTTGAGGATATCTTCCCCGACGAGTTACCAGGGTTACTGCCGCATCGAAAAATCAAATTTGGTATTGAGTTATTTCCAGGAACAACACCTATCTCTATAGCACCTTACCGGATGGCGCCGGCAGAGATGAAAGAACTCAGGAAGCAACTTTAGGAACTTGCTGATAAAGGATAAATTCATAACAGTACCTCACCTTGGGGAGCACCGGTCTTGTTCGCCAAGAAGCATGATGGAACTCTCAGGTTATGTATAGATTATCGACATTTGAATCGAGTCACAATGAAGAATAAGTATCCATTGCCCAAGATCGATGAGTTGTTTGATCAGTTGGGAGGTCCGCGGTACTTCTCAAAGATAGATTTAAGGTCAGGATATCATCAGCTCAGGATTAAGGAAGAGGATATTCCCAAGACAGCATTCAGGACCCGGTATGGACATTTTGAGTTTCTTGTAATGTCGTTTGGATTGACGAATGCTCCGGCAACTTTCATGGATTTGATGAACAAGATATTCAGGCCTTATTTGGATCGGTTCGTGATTGTGTTTATCGACGACATTTTGATTTACTCTAAGACTTGGGAGGAGCATGAGCAGCATCTCAGGATTGTGCTTCAGACTCTGCGAGAACATCAGTTGTACGCCAAGAAAGAAAAGTACGAGTTTTGGTTGACAGAGGTCAAATTCTTGGGTCATGTCATATCTGAGCAGGGTATCTCAGTAGATCCGTCTAAGATAGAAGCCATAGTGGATTGGGAACGACCGAGGAATGTGGTAGAAATCCAAAACTTTTTAGGACTTGTAGGATATTATAGAAAATTCATGAAGGACTTATCGAAGATAGCAGCGCCGTTGACAAGATTGATTAGGAAGAATGTCAGATTCGAATGGAACGACGAATGTTAGTTTTCTTTTCAAGAGTTGAAGAATCGATTGACTTCAGCACCAGTGTTGATCATTCCTAGCAGTGATGAGCCGTACGAGGTCTATACGGATGCTTCAAGATATGGACTTGGATGTGTGTTGATGCAACAGGGACGCATGGTAGCGTACGGATCAAGACAGTTACGACCTCATGAGCAGAATTATCCCACTCACGATTTGGAGCTCGCAGCGGTGATTTATGCATTAAAGATATGGAGATGTTATCTGTTCGGGGCGACATTTCAGGTTTTCTCCGACCACAAGAGTTTGAAGTATCTGTTCACCCAAAGGGATTTGAATTTGAGGCAGCAAAGATGGATTGAATATATGGAAGATTATGATTTTGCATTGCAGTATCATCCTAGGAAGGCGAACGTCGTCGCGGATGTGCTCAGTCAAAAATCTTCGGGAATATTGGCATGTTTGGCTCTCGAGGATTGGAAAAGAGATGCGATAGTAAGTGAGTTTGGTCTATAGTGTTGCGAAGACTACGATCGTATTTCGGTGTATCATATGGAGGTGACCCCAGCTCTTGTTCAGATGGTGAAGCAGAACCAGTGGCAAGATCAGCATCTTCAGGGAATCTGGACGCGAATTCAAAACAGGGAGCAGTTCCAAGAATGGAAGATACATGCAGATGGATCGTTGTACTTTAGGAAGCGTTTGGCGGTTCCAGCTATCGTAGAAGTGAAGAAAGTCGTATTGGACGAAGCTCATATATCTTAGTTCGCTATTTATCCAAGGAGTACGAAGATGTATCGTGACCTCAGGAGACAATATTGGTGGAGAGGCATGAAGAAAGACGTTCGAGAATACGTGGCCAAATGCACGATTTGTCTTCAGGTGAAAGTCGAGCATCAGAAGCCAACAGGTCAGCTTCAGCCACTTCCTATTCTAGGGTGGAAATGGGAACACGTGACAATGGATTTTCTTACTGGATTACCGAGGACGGAGCAGCAGCACGATGCGATTTGGGTCGTGATCGACAGGTTAACGAAATCAGCTCATTTCATTCCGTTCAGATTGACATGTTCGAGGAGAATTCTTGGAGAATTGTATATGCAAAACATAGTACAATTGCATGGAGTTCCTTTGTCCATCATGTCAGATAGGGACACCAGATTTAATGCTAGGTATTGGAGGAGTTTCCAGGAAGCTATGGGTACAGATTTAAATTTCAGCACGGCATTTCATCCTCAGACCGATGGGCAATCAAAGCGGGTTATTCAGATTCTCGAAGACATGTTACGTGCTTGTGTTTTGGACTTCGGCGGAAATTGGAAGAAATATTTACATCTGGTGGAATTCGCATACAACAATAGCTATCAATCGAGTATTGGTATGGCACCGTTCGAGGCATTGTATGGGCGACTGTGTCGATCACCAGTGTGTTGGGCCGAGCCGAAAGATAGGATCATTCTTGGGCCAGATGAGGTTCGTGATAACAATGAGAAGGTTGTCGTGATTCGAGATCGATTGAGAGCAGCTCAAAGTCGGCAGAAGAGCTATGCGGATAGAAGACGTCGACCTTTAGAATTTGAGGTTGGAGACTTTGTACTTTTAAAGGTATCTCCTCGTAAAGGTATTTCGCGATTCGGAGTAAAAGGAAAACTCGCGCCAAGGTATATTGGACTACTCGTTATTACTCAACGTGTGGGTGTGGTTGCGTATCGACTTAATCTTCCCTCAGAACTTTGCATGTTCATGTTGTGTTTCATGTATCGATGCTTCGGAAGTGTCCACCTGGGCAGAATAAGATCGTTTCGTTCCAAGATGTGCAGATTCAAGAAGACACGACATATGAAGAAGTGCCGATTCAGATAATTGATCGTAAAGTGATTAGTTTGTGTCGTCGTGAGATCTTGTTAGTCAAGGTCGTGTGGCAGCATCACGGGGTTGATGAAGCCACTTGGGAATTAGAATCGGGTATGCGGGAGTTGTATCCGCATTTGTTTTGTTTTTGAATCGATTTGTAAATTTCGAGGACGAAATTTTCTTTTAGGGGTGGAGAGTTATAACACCCCAAAGTTAATTAAGTGTAATTAGAATGCTAAATGGTAGATTAGTGTGCATAATGAGTATTTTAAATTTAATTTGAATGTTTTGTGAAAATTTAATAACCTTGCATTATTTTACTCTTTTAATGATTTTTAATTATTCTAAATTGTTTTTAATTGTTAATTTAATTTTCAATGAAACAATTTGATTTGAAAACAGTGTACTGTTGCACATAGTTCTGTACAACTACTTTTTCTTTCCCTTTATTTATTTTCTCTCTCTCTCTCTCACTTTCATTTTCTCTCTCCTCTTTCTCGCTCACCTCTCTCGTCTCTCTCTCTCGGTTCTCTCTTCCCCTCTCGTTTTCTCTCTCTAAATTTTGAAACAAAATTTGTTTTCAAGTTTCGGGTTAGAAGATTGAAGGCTCGGGAACAAGATTCAACAACAAAAACATCGTTTTTAAGCTTCGATTCGAGGTTAGTTTTTAAAATTCAAAAGTTTTTCAATATTTCAAATTTTCTTGTATTTTGAGATCTAAGCAATGTTGAGCTTAGAAAAGCTTTGATCTAGCTTAGAGTAACTTAGATTAACTAGGATTGAAACTTTATTTCATCAAAAACGGATTGGAATCGAGATTTTTTATTTTTCCTCTATTTTCTCTATTTTCAGATTTTTGAGAAAATCTTGTTTAAAACTTGTTTTAATTCATTAAAAGGTGTTCCCTTATGATTTCCTATAGTTTATGATGATTACCCATGCCTGAGAATTGAGAAAACTTGTTAGATTTGAAGATTTGGATTCGGGATGCCGAGAACCCGTGCATGGAAATTTCTAGAATTTTTCCATATCGCCAGGCTGGATTCATCCAACCGGTAGGCCGAACTTGGGGATGTTCGGCCGACCAGACTTGGACCTCCGGCAGGCCGAACTGTGCAGTTCGGCCAGCCAAACCAGGGAAACTGGCAGGCCGACCGAGCAAGGAAGAATTTTGTGATTTTCACCTGTTTTAACTGTTTTGAACCCTTATTTAAATTTTAACTTTATATGATGATTCTATAAACCTAAATGGCATACTAGGACATCATGAGATGATTTAGTATCATAGGATACCTCAGGTTAGATACTAATGGACTAAGTTACTATGCATTTAGGATTGTGCGTGGATCCGCGGAGCTAACGTATAGCGGACCGAGATTACGGTGTGGGACACCGGCACGAGTATTGAGGTAAGACTTCTACCCCTCTTCCTTGGTAGCCTTATTTCAAAATGATTTAAGCCAAAAATGGACTTTATCAAATGTTTTCGATGACTGATTGGGAAATGATTTTGTTTAAACATTTTTACAAACGGTTGTTTGAGAAATTTTCATAATGAACTTCATAATGAATATAAATGATTATATCTGGTAAAGAAGAGATTTTATTAATAAAAAAAAAAAATATAAATGTATATATATTTAAGGGCATGATGCCATATCAGAGATCGGGTTGTGTAGTGAACAACCTTATGGGCAGGTCCAGAAACCTAGCTGGGCCACTACGGTGGTGATTTATATGTGGTTTGCCTAGGGAAAGGAAAATGGTATTCTTTCTTGTTGGCCAATCTGAATTGTTTTGATAAGATTATATTTTTATTAAATTCTCATTTAATTATTTATTTGTTTAATTGTTCTAGCTCATTTTCTATATATTTATTTGATTTTACGAAATTTCTTTTAAAGTTGAATAATTTCTAAATATAATCCTACTGAGCCTTTCGCTTACGATTTATTTGTTTTAAAATCTTACCCCTAGGTGGATATCAGCTTAGGATTGGAGAAGAGTTCGTCGACCGGACTTACAATCAGTAGAAGATTTGGATAGGTTGTACTATCGCTAGTAAGGCATGTAAGATCTTTAACCTATATTTTATCTTGGACTGTAGTTGTATTGTAATATTGTCAGTACTGTATGTGTGTGCACAATATGTGGGCCAGTGGGACCCATACGCGTTTCACCCCATATTTAATTATTCTAATGTTATTTTATTTGTCTAATAATCATGACGATTTATTTTATTTCCTTAATTTATTCCATTCAAATGATTTTAAAATTATCACTTTTTAATTATAAATTTGAATTTAAAACTCTGTTTTTAACTAAATCTTTATTTATTTAACTTAATTAAATCACCACGTCACCTCCCGTACTCCGGGGCGTGACAATAATTCTGAACATGAATACGTTAAAATCACCAAAAATTTAAAAAGTACAATTAATTTGCTGAAACTTGAAAAAATTTTAATCTGATGGACCCCACACCATTTGCGTAAGGGGACAACCTCAGCAGGAACTCGGGCAGATATCCAAAAGCCACGTGCATGAGGTGAGTCATCAAAAACATGTTATACCTCGCCTTATGGAGCCGTTTATACGTGTTATTGATTCCATTTGATGTATGAAGCTTTATTCACTAAAAAACAAAAAAGAGAAAAAGGAAATAGACCAGTTTTGTTTAAACATAACAGAAATAACAAAGTCGTCAGCCAAAGGAAGACCACGTCTTTGTAGCTCCAAATTTAGTGGACCAACTGTCTGTTTTGCTTCAATTTCGATGGTGGACCATCCAAACATACATGATTTCTATTTTTTTTTTTGGGTGTACATGATTTTTGTTTTAAAAAATACATATTTTTTATTTTAAAAAGACATGCATGTCTTCTTCTTTTTTTTTCGAACATAAATGATACCTATGGCTGCAGTCATAACTCGTAATAGTTCAACAGGAATATTTTAAATGCTGCACTACTTGGGACTGCATATATCCTAATAAGAATGCTAAGGACTTAAATATCAAAGTTTTATTAGTTAGAGTAATTCCTGTTCTCCAAACATTACGAATTAGACGAATTGTTTGATAGAGTATGTTAATGGTGAAAATTCGCCCAACAATAATCTCTCTCAAAAATCTTCACAATGATGGCAACACACACGAAATTGTAACAAAAAGTGCGGAAAACAAATGAGTCACAAAGAATTATAGTGGTTTACTCTTAAGAGCTGCACCACCTTGCACCAAGTACACGGATCAAAGACTAGAGTCCCCCCCCCCTCTTTTTTGAGCTACCTCTATTTATTTTTACATTTGTGGTACCAATTATAGACACATAAAACTACAAACAATGTTTTAATCTCTCGATAAAGATATTTATATATCCAAATAGTTTAATCATATCAAAATAAAGAAACATGACATAGTCCTCAATAAACCACAATTAAAGAAATATTAAACAGTCTCAAAACATACAAAAGTCTATAGAAAAATAAACCAAGTCTTAAATCAACATCAGTATGGAAGGTAACATTAATAATAAAATAATTGTTCCAGTATTTAATTCTTTTCATGGTGTGAATCTGTTTCCAATCTAACACTCCTGGCGCATATGCCCGTCCCTGTCTTCCCCCCATTTCATTCCTTTTACTTTTGTCTGCAACATGATATAAAACTAAGTAAGTATAAGCTTAGTAAGTACACTTTCTTATCTCAAAACATAAAATATGAACTTTCATAAAAAGATAACAAAAGATCATAGTCATAAACATAATAGTGCACAAGGTATATGTATATATATATATATATAACATATCTTTTATTTAAACTTCTGTATTAAAACATCTTTCATTTTATCTTTAGGGGCCCAAGCGTTGCACCATAACATCATAAACACGCCGTCATAAGAGGAGTAAGGTAGCTAGTCTAAAATCAAGCATGACAAGTCCAAACCATAGGGGACATCATAAACATAAACATAGGGTATGCAACGCTTAAGAAAGTGATACATGTTTATATAAGCTTTCTTTGAAAAATTGTCATAAACTATAAAAACATGAACATAAAAACATCCTTAGGAAAATTCATCATAAAGGGTCTTGAAATAAGAACATTAAACCACAAAACTTTACTTATAAAACATTGCTTAACATTTTCATAAACTTCATCATGTTGCAGGTGAGAATATACTTACTTGACTTATTTGCTTACTAAACCTTAAATCAGATGACGTTGTCGCGGTTCTCGGTGTGTTAGCCTTTTGATGTGCTCATATCAACATTCATGTAATACATGAAATTAATATTCATCTCATGATATCATTTAATATCATATTTTATCATCATCATATATCATTCTTAACAAAACAAAGCATCCTTGAGTCACAAACATACGCTTAAAATCAAGAAACATAAAGACAAAAAACTTGACCTTTAATTACTTAGAGAAATTATTCTCAACTTATAAGCATGAATAAAGTGTAAAGATTATTCCATAACATAGCTAACATATATGAACATCACTCAAATTTATTTTCCTGAAAATATTAATCCAAAATACCTTTTCCCAATTATGAAAATATTCAAGTAAATTTGCCAATTATAAAAACTGACTAACCTTCAAGGATTTATAACCCTATATCTTTCAATTCATGTATAATTAGAGTATGAAAATTTGTAACAATAAATCTTTCAATTCATGTATAGTTAGAGTATGAAAATTTGTAACAATAAAGTTAACACACATATGTAATGCTTTGATTTTTCATTAGCCATAAAAATTTCATTTGATAATTAAAAAAAATCATACAATCAATACTACAAAATCTGCCAGCAAAGTCTAGGCAATGAACAGTCTTAATTAAAAATTATATATTAAATTATTTATGCTATAAAATAATTTATAAAAATTACTACATATAATAGACACAAAATAATAACATATTCAAAATTTAGCTTCCAATAAATTCGAAGTAATTCAAAATGCACGTTCAAATTTAGAGTTAATATTAACATCAAAAATGTTGAACAAAGAACATGTTTCATTGAAACATTTTTATAAATTCAAATATGTACAATATGCTTTTGAAATTTTTATGTGACATGTTTAACATATAAATATAAGCTAGAAAAATAATAAATCATACAAAACATATTTAACAATATGATTTATTATCTCATGAATTACACAGAGCATATCAGGTATGTATTTATAACCACTGAGTACTTGATAATCAATGAATTTTCTCTTAAAACAAAATAAGATATAAAGCTAAAAATTTACAGACATTTAGTAACATATAAATAATGACTCATAATTCTTTACAAAATCAAAAGATGCTTTTTTCCCTATAAAACGGAATGCAATTATGTATGTTGAATTAAAATATCACTTCAAGTTATAAAAATTCTAAATATACATATAAATAATAGACTTAAAGAGTATTTGCATCAAATTGTTAGTTTTAATAAAAAAATATTATGTGACCCTTCATTAAGATAAAGAAAAAATTACAATATATGACCAAATAATTGTTATGAATTTAAAATTTAACATAATATTCACAATATCTCAAAAATGTCCTTAATGAATAGTAATTATTGTAATGATATCACATGTTGTACTATATAATTACATAGTAATTATTTTAATGACATCATTTTGAGACATTCGTAAAATATTTACAAACTGAAGTTTTATTTTAATTTAATAAACATAATTATGTCATTTGTCTCAATAATCCAAATAGCAAAAAGGAGATCCAAATTAAAAAACGGGGCAAAAGAATGTTTAATGAGACATGTGGCCTTTTTTCATTTGTAGAATTAAAATATGTTTGTAGTTTATGAATATTCTTTATATGTCCCAATGCATATGTATAAAAACATTAATAACTTAAATAATGATATTGTTAGTTTTAATTTATTTTTCAGAATAATTAGACTATACGTATCTAAAATTTCAAACAGATTATGATATCATTATATTTATAAAATCCTTGAAATTAAGGTGTTTGTTGTTTAAATTTAAATTGGTATCCAAAATAATGATTTTAAAATTCTCTCAACTAAATAATAGAATTTTTTTAATAGAATCACGATTTTAATGACAAATTGAAATTAGGATATTGTAATTAAATAAATGATATAGTATTTATTAAGTCTTTTTCTGTGTCTTACAGGTTATATAATTAATATATCATTAAGTTAATGATATGTAATGACATTCATTTTTTTAATACTTTTTTTAAGACTTCAAGTGATAATAATATTTATGTTTTTTGACGATAGCTAATTAAATTGATGAAATAGTATTTATTAAGTATTTTTGTGCGTCGTAAGTTATATAATTGATATATCATTAAGTTAATAATACATAATGATAATAATGTTTAATGACATTTATTTTTTAAGACTTCAAGTGATAATGATACTTCCTATTTAGAGTGCTAATGTTATGGATTGCAAATACAAACAATATTATATTAAGTTAATGATATTCATTTTTTATTGCTTCTTGTAGCAATAGTTTTCAAGTAGGTTTTAAAGAATGTTTAAAGAAAAAAAATTTTAATTCAGTATTTTTCTTACTAAGTAAGTAAGATTACTATTTAAGAATGATGTTTATGAAAGTAAAGTGATTGCTCGAAAAGATGGGTCGTCCTAATTTTAATATTATAGAATAAAAAGAAAAAAAAATGAAGATTTTTGAAGTTAAAAATATCAAGCATTTAATTTGGACTCTTATAGAAGTCGTAGATTGCAAATCGGAGTTGAAAGGGGCAAAAAATTACAAAAACAGTAAAAAAAAACTGAGCAGCCCATGCATTAGCACCAATGTGTGCCAATTAGGCCACCCAAGCTCCCTGCTAGCCCCTAAAGCCCACCCACGCACCCAGCGTGGTTCACAGTCGATCGTCTACCCCACCACCTATTAGTGCATCCCAAACACCTATCAACTCGCCTATAGCCTTGCACCCATGCCTACTGTGGGCCCGCATCTTTAAACGTATTTTTGAGGATTTTTGGCCCCAAAAACTCATTTTTACTATTCAAAAACCCTACTAATATGTAAGCATCATGATAGATCTCAAGGACAACACACTACAAGAAAATATTGATTACACGACCTTTATTTCACGACCGTTTCACAAAAATCATCGTGTAAAGGGCAAAAATGCACGGCAAGTTACGCTCGTGAAAGCGAAGACCGTCATGGATAGGTGGGAAGATACCACGATGGTTTTTTGAAAAACCGTCGTGGAAGCTCTAATTTACCATGACGGTTTTATGTAAAAACCGTCGTGGTATCTTCAAGGGCAAGCCAAAAAAGGGGGCCGTAATTCGGAGCTACCACGACGGTTTTTGGAGAAAACCGTCGTGGAAGATTAGGGCTACCACGACGGTTTTCTCCAAAAACCGTCATGGTAGCTTATTTAAAAGCCCTCCCCATCCTCGGCTTTCAGACAGTACATTTCAGAAACACACTTTACAAATACAAACACAGACCCTTCCGAATCAGCCGCCGCCGTCTCTCTCCGCCTCCACACTCCTTAATCTCAGCCGAAATTGTAAGTTTTTTTTGTACAAAGTGAGAAATAGTTGTTGATTGTGTTGTATAATTATTAATCCGAAATTGATAAATAGTTGTTTTATTTTTTTCTTTATTTCGTGAAGTTGATAAATAGTTGTTCATTTTGTTGTTTATTCCGTGAAGTTTGTATTGTGGATCATGGGTATGATTTCTTTGTTTTATAATGAGTGTGTGTAACTTGTTTAATTTATGATGACCGGGTGATGTTTTTTTTATGATTAATTAATATATGCATGTAGGCGTGGGTATATATATAAATTGTGAAATTAATTTTAATTGAATAATTGCTATTTATTATTTTGATTTAGGAATTGGAAA